>NW_020769346.1:1356402-1372964 GCF_900518735.1 Pseudonaja textilis | reverse complement strand
CATCAGAGTCAAAACTCCCAACAGGACCGATCCTTCCAATCACAACAGCTGAGTGTAGCCAAGTCTCTGTTACAATCATCACAAAGCTTTCGTGAAGAAGCCTGCTTGCTGCCATCTGCAGCTCTAATTCATCAATTTTGTGGTTGAGGGATCTGGCATTGCTCAAAAAGACTCTTGTCAGTGCTAGTCTATGGGGCTGTTTTCAGAGCTGAGGCAACAGACCAGCTCTACAGCCATGCTTTTGTTTCCACTCCTTTTGCTTTCATCAGCACCTCCCCAACCCGATGACAATCCATGGAGATCCTGGAAGCCTCGCTATGCAGTTCGGTAAGTTGTGGGACTGCTGAAAATTGCTGCTAATTCCAGATTGACTTGCAAGCCTGATGTTTAGCAGCTCTTCGCATGTGTAGCTAAATTTTGCTTCTTGCTGTACACTGTGCACACACATCGATACACATTCCAAACACCACATACTAATACCAGGAGCTCGGGGCCGCTGCGTGTGAATGCACCGCCATCTTGGTGGCCGAAAGGCAGGATCAGGAATTGGGGTGGAGGAGGAAAATAGCCTAACTGCCTGTTTGGGGGCAGAAAGGCAGGATCAGGAATGGGGTGGGGAGAGTAAACTGTAAACTGTTGTGAAGAGCCAGCATTTTGATAAAGCTGCATAAACACTAATGATATATTTAAGAATGTTACTTTTAAAATGCTTTAGAGCTAATTTCAATTGATCTAAATATACTAAGGAAAGTTTATATTTAATAGGATAAATAGCTACATCAAAGGAATTAGCATAAAAAAAGTTGAATCATGACAAATAAAATATGCCCATTATTTATTTATGACTACTTCATTTAGCAGCATTTCCAAATTCATTTTCTAACCAGTGCTCACATTTACAATCAAATTTTATGTGCCTGACATCTAGAAATGAGAGTAATGCTGGCATATTTGAATGAGTTGTTAGCAAGCAAATGTTCTTTCACTCACTTTCTCTTTCCCTCCCTGCTCCCTCCCTCCCTTCCTCCCTCTCTCCCCCTCTTTTTCTCTGTAATATGGTTTGGTTAACAACAATTTCACTTAACAACCTGATAGTTGAAAGAAAATTTGATTGCTGAATAAGGAATAGATATAGTTGCATAAAACTATATATTATATAGTTGTATATTATATTTATCATTATTTATCTTATATTTATCATTTTTTAAATAATGATTTTTATGGGGAATTAAACAGAACAGAGAGTAGTATGCAGGTATTTGCATACAAACTATGCATATACAAACCCACATGCATCTTTATTATAAAGAGCAACAAAGAATAACTCTTATCCTGAAGAGCCTTGTGGGACAGTGATTAAATGTAGTATTGCAGGCAAACTCTCCCATGGCTTGGAGTTCAATCCTTAGAGGGTTCAGAATTTATTACATTGTGATGCAGTTTTAAATATTTGCAATTACCTATTTCAGGTTTAATAAATAAACATGAGAAACTGCATTTTTTGACAAACTTTCTGATTTAAATTTACATAAGCCTGCATTCCAAGAAAAAGTCCCAGGCATGAAAATATCAGATTTATTTAGAAAATAAAAGAAAAACATAATACAGGGGGAAATTGATCTCTTTTGGCAGAAATCTCTTGGGATAGAATAATTGTTTCTATTTGGTGCTGGTCAAATGGTCACCAATAATCATCATCATTTTAGCCATTGTCTATCCACTGCTGGATGAAGGCCTCTTCCACATGTTACAAACCAATATGGTGTGGATTTTCTTTTGCGAATTGGGCATGCAATACTTGCTGATGATGTCAATCCATTTTGTTTTAGGTCTCTTTTGTGGATGATTTTTATCAAGTGGGATGACTGCCTTGGTCCACCTGCCATCAGTTCTTCTTGCTATGTGACAAACCTATTTCCATTTCAGTTCTTTTACTCTTGATGATATAATATACTTTTGTTTGTTCTCTAATCCATGTGCAAGTCTTTCTATCTTGTCTTGCAATGCCAAACATGCCTAATTCCATGGCTCTTGTGCCACTTGTAGCTTTCATAATGCTTGTGAGGTTAGTGCCCATGTTTCACTGGCATATGTTAGAACAGCTAGCAGACACTGATTGAAAAAATTTCTCTTCAAGCATAGGGGGATGTTGTTCTTGAAAATTATGCTTAGTTTGCCGAAAGCCTGCCAACCATCTTTTACCCACTATTCAATTTCCTTTATGTCTATCTTCCATAGAGATACTTGGCCTAGGTATATGTAGTTGTCTAGATATAACATAATTTCTTCCTTTGGTAACTTTATTAAACATAAGCTAGCTCTTTTTCAGGTTTATTTTTAAGCCAAAATAGTTGTCTTGCTTTGTGCAGCTCTTGTGTGTGTCTTTGTAGGACTTCTGGGTTTTATGAGGAGAGAATAACATCGTCTGCAAACCTTAAATTATTAAAACAGGTGCCATTGATTTTTATTCCATCTTTTTTCAATCTAATTTGCCAAATACTTCTTCAAATCAGGCTGAGAAAAGGAGAGTAATATTGTATCTCCTTGTCATATACTTCATTCTATGTTGATTTGATTTTCACTTTAAAATCATTAACGCAATGTCAGGCAAATTGTTGCCATTTTTTTCATATATTGATTGTAGTAAGTTTATGTCAGCAGTGTCTACACCTTGGTTGAACAATGCATTAATTATTGCTTGCTGGAATACTGAGTCAAATGCCTTTTTGTAGTAATGAAAGCCATGCATAGAGGCATGGTGTACTCGCTGTACCTTTCAATTGCTTGAACAACCTGGATGTGATCCATTGTATCTTAGTCACTTCTGAACCCTGCCTGCACCTTTGGCTATGCATCATTTAATCTTCTCAGTATTCTTTTTGCTATTATTTTGGTGAAAACCTTATAGATGGGCGAAAAACAGCTTATTGGGCAATATTTCTTTAATCATCTTGGGTACCTTTCTTAGATAAGAATCACTTGAATATTTTCCCATACATTGGGTACATTTTTTCTTCTCTGAGGATTCTTGAATATTGTTTTGCTAGTATCTTGTGTAAACTGTGATCACCAACTTTTAGCATTTCAACCATAGCACAGTTATAGAAACAACTAAACTGTTCAAATTACTGTTTATTTCTTTGTCTGGCATTATGAATTATTCCTTGCATTTTCTTTATTTTTTATTCCCCCTCCCAAACCCACAGCTGACTTTTTAAAACAGAAGTTAATTAATTAAGAGCACTTTTCAAAAATGTGTTTGAATATTCAGTTGTATGAAAATTGTATGGCTGTAGCAATAGCTGTATTTCTTGTATGTCAATGAAGATTCTGCCACCAGGTAGAATTGTCTGGAAGTTGAATCATGGCAACTGAACTTATTTTCTTGTTAGATTAAAATGCTTTGTTGCTTATCCAAGTAGCTTCTTCAGTTTGAGCAATTTGGTTAGGAAGAATCTCAGCAGGCAGAGAGTTGTTGGAATGTACCAACTACTAAAATCCTTAGGGGTAATTAAGTGTGGCCTCCCTAGTGAACCTCTGAAGTGGTCTTAACTTTCCTAGGATTGATTAGGAAGCAGCATAAAAAATGGGGGACAGATTGTGTCTGAAGCTTTCACTTCTATTAAGGAAGGGGGAAGTATATCTCTTATACACTTTGGGGTTAATTTCTTATGGCTCAGCTATGTGATATATTAAAACTATATTGTGAAGTTGACCTTAATATGGCTGAAGGAATCAAGATGTATGTGTGGCTGAATGAAATCAGCCTGAAAAAATAAATGGATGCTCAGTAGGGTTATGCTCAACAAAACTTTTAGAAAATTTTGATTGAATGTTCTAGAATAGAATTTACGTATAGGTAGCTCTATCTTTATTTTATATATTTTAACAGCTGCCAACACATGCTTATTGATATTCCAGTTCTCAAACTATAAGATAGAATTTGATAGACCAGCTTCTGTAGACAAAAGGAATGTGCTAAT
This sequence comes from Pseudonaja textilis, assembly GCF_900518735.1. Next base: position 1,368,981 of record NW_020769346.1, on the reverse strand, counting down.
ATTTAAAGAGACCCAGAATATTTAAAAGAATTTCACCCGGTTTATGCTAATATTAACAAATGATAGCAGAACTTTTTCAAAATACAGTTATTTCTATTTTATCTCTTTCTAAGACACACACAAGACATAAAAATGATGACCGCATCATCTATGTATAGCAGAATTTAAATAGGCCCAATGACTTTAAAAAGATGATGAAATTCTGGTCTTAGCATGTCTTGTGTTAATAGATATATGAAGTAATTAAAGCAATTGTTGCCAAAGTACACTGCTTCACCACTTTTGGAATTAGTAGGGCATATTCCTCAAAGGGCATAATGAAACTGCATGATAACAGAATAAAAGCAGCATAACTGCAGAAAGAGAAAGTATAATTCTGTATAAAAACATCAGATGAGTGTCCTAACAAAGTGAATGAAATAAGGACACAAGATAAATGCAGAAGATGACAAGAGTGAAAAGATGTTACAGAATATCACAGAGGTGAATAGAGGTAACTCAATGGGAATTATAAAAAAGATGTTATTAAATATTTTCTGTGCTCTATGATGGAGACCCATATGAATCTTTTAAATAAATAAAGTAAAAAATGTGTCACTTCAGATGCAAAAATAGTATGTAATACATTGAAGAAATGTTTGTTAAAAGAAATGAAAATGGTTGAATTTCTGCCAATGTCATTAATTGAAAATAAGATGCATATACACTATGTCAGGCAAAACATACAAATAAGTTGAATGCAATACAAATGGGGACTTCTAGCGATGGCTTGTGGTCAAAGTGGCATGGGGAGACAGCACTCTGTTCCTCGTTGCCGAGTTTCAGGGTTCTGGTGGCTGTCCGAGGTGAAATCGGTCCTGGGGGGATTGGTGAAAGAGAGGGGAAAGTTTGGAGCTGAAGAGGGAAGGTGCGATCCCCAGTGGTGCGTTCGGAGGAGCCCTCAAAGCTGGAGCTGAAGAATTGGATCTTTAATGGCCAATCCAGAGACCAGACGACCCACAAGATAGGAAAGGGAAGTGAAGAGGGAGAACAGGGTAAATAAGCGGTGAGAGCGGAGGAGCTTGGAACTGCCAAAGCGAGCTTAGAGAGAGACGGTGAAAGTGAAAGCTCAAAGTGGCACCTGGATAGTGAAAACAGTGAGGAGAGTGGAAAAGGGAGAGGATGAAAGAGAATGCCAGCAATAGTGAAGGAAAGAACAAACAAGAAGAGAAAGTAACAGATTGTGTACGAGTTAAGAGAAGACGGGAGGCGAAAGTGGATTGATTAAAATGGAGTGGTTGAAATTTGTGAATTCCTTTTAAAAGAATATCATTACTGCAGCAGAAGAAGAAACAAAGAAGCAGATAAAAAGAAAAGGAAAGTGACAGTGTCAGTGCAAAATTAGAAAGCCGGACATTTTGAAGGAGGGAAGTAAAAGTTAACCCTTTAAACCCACAGCTTTCAACACTACAGTAAGACTCAAGCAAAGTTTTAAAACATTTCTGCTTAAAATTAATGGACAACAGTAGTTATAATATTTATTCTTATATATTTAAAAATACTGTGATTAAATTCTTCTCTTTTTTCTTTTTTTTTCTCTCTCTCCTTTTTGTTTATATTATATGATAAAATATTCAAATATTTATTATTATAGAACCATATAGTGACTAGAGTAAAGAATAATATATATATAGAAAGAAAGTGAATGTTTAAGTAATATATTACAATATAAGTTAAAGAGTTTAATGTAGATATCCTCTAAGAATTACATTGACTGATCCATTTAGGATTTGTTTGTTTTCTTCTATTAGTAAAGTATTATTGTTATTAAAGGTATACTGGAATATAGAATAGTAATTTTATAAATTTAAATTGACTACTAGAGATAGGAATCTAACTGTATAAGTTAATTGTTAAATAACCAACTGTTTAAACATTTAATTACTTAAAATATTAAAGTAATTTAAAGTACTAAGGAATTAACAAATAGAAACATACAAGAATATTTAGAAGTAATATATTGGTAAATAGTTAATATAAGTGTGGCTCTGGACATTGGGATTGATTCATAAAACTGCATAGGTTAATTAACTTTTGAAATTCATTTAGTCAATTGGGATTTAATATGAGATATAGAGCAGAAGACTGTATGGTAGAATAAGGATAGTGATAGAAATTAGGGGAACATTGAATGGTGTTGTGGGAGAAGATAGAAAGAATATTAGGACAACAAAATAGAATACTACAAGGAATGACAAGCATTACAACAACTGTAGTGAAGACTTGGAAGAAACCCAGCCCAGCAACAACTACAGCAATACCATCCCCATCTACAAAAAGATCCATAGAAGGAATACTTACAACAGATAAAACAACTTCCATGATGAACACACAGACCATGCAGGCCAATTTATTATCAATACAAGAAACTATGATAAAGCTACAGAAAAACATGACTAGGAACCACGGAGAAATGAAAATAGAAATGGAGGAAGTGAAAAGAGAAGTGAGAAATGACATTCAGAAGTTAGATGAGAAAGTGGACCTGATTCAAGAGGTCTTACAAAAGAACAACCAAAGAATCCAAATGATTGAGAAAATAACAGAAAAAACAGAACAGAAATTAGAGTCCGTAGATCAGAGAATGAAAGAAAGGAACAAGGAAGTAGAGAACACACTGATCCAGTAGGAAATGGAGAAGGCCTCATTTTTCTTGCAATTTCAGAATGTGGAAGAGATGAAGGAGGAAGATTTAACAGCAATAATGGCAGAGATTATTGCAGAGAAAATCCAGAGAGACAAGAGTGAGATAATTAATGAATTGGACGAAGTCTACCAAGTCTACACAAATTATGCTAAAAGATTCAGACTGCCAAAAGAAGTTCACATCTGCTTCACATGAAAAAAAGTGTATAAGCTACAAAATTACCAGAGATGAGCCTGTCATATAAAGGAAAAGAGATTGTAACATTAAAACAAGTTCTGAAAAGAGTATGTGAACAAAAGAAAGAATACCGTTTTCTGGCCACCCAACTTAATAAAAACAATATATTGTTTAGATGGATAACACCAGAGGGAATGTTGGTGTCATGGCAAGGGAAGAAGATAAAGGTAGATCCTCTAGATAAAGCACAAGATTCTCCCATCCAACTAATAGGCACAGAAGAACTCAGTAGCAGCAGAGAAGAATTGGAATCAGCCAGTCAAGATGACCAACAATTGGAAAAGAACAGAAAAGACCAGGAAGAGGAGGAAAAGAAGAAAGAAGAAAGACCACAAGAAGATAACAGAGTAAGAACAAGGGCACAAACAGAGGCAAGGAACAACAGGAATTAATTAGTAGCAGCAAAGAGAGAAAATGGAAAATAATTTGTATATATTGTCAGTAAGCATAAATAGACTTAATGCTCCATCAAAATGGAACCAAATCCTGAAAAAAATGGCAAAACAAGAACTAGATATAGTGTGCCTCCAGGAGGTACACATTAGAGCTCAGGATAAAAATATTTACAATATAAAAAATTAGGAAAATTTTATGCAGCATTAGCGGAAGAAAACGAAGAGGGGTAGTAATATATGTTAGAAAAGGAATAGAAGCAGAAGTATATGCAGATTCAGTGGGGAGAACATTAATGTTAGAAGTTATATGGGAACAGAGGAAATTATTACTCATTGTAATATATGCTCCTAATAAACAAGAAACTTATTACAAAAAAACACATGAGAAAATCTTAGAACTAGGTAAAGAAGATATTTGTATGATAGGGAATTTCAACGCAGTTGCTGACATAAAAAAGGATTATCAAAATACTGGTAAAAGAAAGAAAAAAAGAATGCCCTTCCCAAAACATTTTTTAACATGGCAGAAGAACAAAATTTAATAGATATTTGGAGAACACACAATCCAAAAGAAAAGTGGTTCACCTTTTATTTCATTCCCCATAAATCATGGTCGAGAATTGATATAGTGTGAATAAGTAAAACCCTAGTGAAAGACATAGTGCAGGCAGAAATAGCACCAAATGTGTGGGCAGACCATAACCCTCTAATAGTAACATGGAAAGGCCAACAAAATCAAAGAGGGAAATGGATTTTGAACCCACAAATTCTGAGAGATAATTAGAAAAATTTTAAAAAGAGTTGTAGATGTTTTTTGAAGTAAATATAAAAGAACACACATCTTTACAGAACTTGTGGGACACAACAAAGGCCTACCTAAGAGGACTAACAATTGCATATAATGTCAGAAAGAAGAAAGAAAAAGAAAGTAATTAGTTACAGAATGATATTAGAAAATTGGAAAGACAAGCACAGTTAACACCAGAGAATGAGCAAATCATAAGTAAATGTAGTTTAGCTAAGCATAAATTGAACATATTAGAACAGGAAAGAAATGTAAGACCATTGAAATCAGTAAAGCAAAATTAGTAAAGCAAAATTGAAAATGCAAATAAGCCGAGAAGGTGGCTTGCATATAGGTTAAGGAAGGAAAAAGAAAAAAGATAGATCCAGCAATTACAAGATAAGGAGGGAAAGATACAAAATAATATATAAAAAAAGAAATAATACTGGAATATTTAAGTGAACTTTATAAACAAGAAGATATGAGTGAAGAGAAAATTAAACAATACTTAGAGAAAGAAAATATTTCAATACTAACAGAAGAAGAAAGGAAAAGATTAAATGAAGAGATTACTAAGGAGGAACTAAAAGAGGCAATTAGCAAACAAAAATAAATAAATAAAAACCCCAGAACAGACGGATTACCTGCAGAATTATATAAAACCTTAGGTGAAATATTTGATCCAATTCTTTTAGAAATTTAAAATGAAGTATTTACAGGGGAAAAGCTACTAATGTCGTGGAGAGAAGCATACATTACATTAATACTGAAGGAGAGCGCAGATACCACTCACATAAAAAATTTCTTAACTGAATGCCGACTACAAAATATTTATGAACATAATGGCTGAGAGATTAAAAAAAATATTGAGTAGATACATATATACAGATCAAAACAGTTTCCTACCAACAAGACAACTAAAAAACAATACAAGGACAGTACTAGACATCTTGGAGTACTACAAGGCGCACCCAGAAAAACAGGCTGCATTAGTTTTTCTGGTTGCTCAAAAAGCCTTCAATAAAGTAAATTGGCAATTCATGATGCAGCAAGTAAAGGTGATAAAATTTGGGACAAATTTGAAAAAATATTAGGGTCAATATATTCAAGCCAAAAAGCACGGATAATAATTAATGGAGAATCGACAAATTCATTTGAGATAGGAAAAGGAGTCAAGCAGGGATGTCCACTTTCACTTCTGCTCTTTATCATGACACTAGAAATCTTGCTAAGGAGAGTCAGACAGAATTCAGAAATAAAAGGATTAAGAATTAAACAAGAAGAATACAAGGCCTCAGCATTTGTGGACAACCTTGTATTCTTCATAGAAGAACCAATAAAATCAGGACCAAATTTAATTAAAGAGATAGAGAGATACAGAGAAGTGGCAGGTTTAACAATTAATAAAGACAAAACCAAAATGATAACAAAAAATTTAATAGAGAAACAAAAAAAAAATAGGTAGAAGTAATGGGTATACAAATTGTAAAAAAAAAATATCTGGGAATTTGGCTCATGGCAAGATGTTCAACAGTAAAAGAAGATAATCATGTAAAACTAGTACTAGAAATAAAAAAGGATCTAGAAAAATGGGGGAAACTACAATTATCAATGTTAGGGGGAATTTTGACCATCAAAATGAACATCTTGCCAAGACTACTATTTCTTTTTCAAACTATTCCAATTAAATTAGACAATTTTTTTTAATGAATTAAACAAAATTACCACAAAATTTATTTGGTCAGGGAAAAGAGCGAGATTAAAACTAAGCACATTACAAGATAATAGACGCAGAGGTGGATTTGGACTCCCCGCCTGGGAACTATACAGCAAAGCAGCAGTCTTAACATGGATTAAAGAATAGGCCAACCTGAGACTTCCAGTGGCACTTCCGTTGATGGTCAAGACCGTGGTTGTGCATGGCTCGGGTCCATGTTTCCCTTGTTGGAAGGATCCCTACGGGACTGGTGTCATCCTGACCCACCTTGGAGGGGTGGGCGAAGGGGGGAGACCGCCAGCTGGGTTGAGGGGAACTGCATCCCCCCTCCCTGGCTAGGTATTACTCTCCTGGAAGACAGGAAGAAATGGCAGCCTAAAATGGCTGCCCTGAAGACGGAAAGCTGCCAGGATTTAAGTTTTGTGCTGGATCAGTGAAGTGGTGAGCGACATGCAACCTGATAAAAGAACTTGATTTTTTTTTCTTAATAATCCCGAGAAGTAGAAAGTGTCCTCATGTAAGAGTAACACAATGGTGAACACACAAAAAAGAGGAAGATACAAGGTAAACAAAATTAGTTTATAAAAAGCTACAATGAAACTAGAGACTAAATTTTGAATGATATAAATTGGCATTAATTAGGCATTTGATTAAATGCTGGACTTGCATGGAATTGGTTAATATTAAGAAAATTAATTCTGGGAATGGTTGGAAATTATTGTTTAATATAACTAAAAGAGAAAAGAAAAGAACTTTAAAAAGTGGGAAGTGATACAGAGCGTCATCTAATGGTCAAAGACTTTTTTTCCCTATAAAATTAGATGGAAAATTATTGGACTTATAACTGAAAGGAAAGACAAAATAATATGAATCCCAGAAATTTTGAAAAAGGGGGAAGAAATTCTACCAAGAGGATATACAAATACAATTTCCTGGGACTGTTGGGTGTTGATTGTGATAAAGAGACAGAAGGATTAACAAAAGAAATAAAGATAAAAGGAGACTTTTGGCAAGGATTGCAAAAAAAAAAAAAAAGACTTTGAATACTAATAATTTATTATAAAAATGGAAGAAATAAGGAAAGACTTTAAGTTGGAATCACAAATGGTAAAAGGAATGTTGAAAGAAAGAAGGGAATTATTGGAAATATTGGAAAAGAAAATAATGACGATGGTTGAAGAACAAAGAAATTCCAGTGAAGCAGAGTTCAAGGAAGAAGAAAGAGGCTTAGACAGACATGGAGAACAAGAGACATTGCCAAAAGACACTAAAAGAATTAAAACTATGATATTGATGACTGACTTAATAAATAAAAGAGAAAACGCTCCCAGGATTAAACAAGAAGAAATTATACAAGAAGAAAATTCAAAAAAGAGAACAGGAAAGGGGGGAGAGAAGATGGGTGAAATGTTAGAAGGAAAGAAGGAAGACCAGGGAAATTTAGAAAAGGGAAAGTTGGCTAAAATTAAAATAAATAATAAAGCTGAAAAATTTAGAGATAAGGGTTAGGGATTCTATAAGGACGATACCACATGGAACATATATTGGTGTTTAATTTAAAATTTGTAGGGAAATATTTCACAAATGTGTAATTACATATATATATGAATATTAACTGTATATAAAATGTGTTGTTATGAACCCTTTTCTTTTTTGGAGGATCAAAACAAGGGAATGGAAATGAATTTAAAAAAAGATATGATTATCAATGATTATAAGTAAAGTGAAGATAAAATGAGAGATATTAAGAAGTTATTTTAGTGATTTATTGGAGGGGATATATACAGTTGAATATATATACAGTTGACTATTTAATAGATATTAGAATTGTATAATTAGAATGTTCTATTATGATTAAAGTAGGGGAATGGGAAATACTATGTTGATCCTAAATATATTGGTTTTATCTATATTTTAATTCTTCTTAGATTGTTTATTATATATCGTCTTAGAGAAAACTAAGGATAATAATGATATGTAATGTAAAATAAATAGATAGTAAGCTGAAAATGGAAATAATAGGGGATAAAGATTTGAAAACTTATGTATGGATGAAATGATATTGATATTGAATTAATGAACTGAAATATGGAATGTAAATTTATTTAAAGATGAGTAAAATGGATAATGATATGAGTTAATATTATATAAGATTAATGGAAATGAAAATATGACTATGTGCATGTGTTATAACCTGGAAACATGTTGCTCACGTGAAAAGCTGCATAAAATTTAAACAATAAAAAACTTTTGGAGGAAAAAAAAGAATGGGCCAAAGTGAGAAACAAAACAATTTTAATTCTAAAAGGGCATGATCTGCAGGCAGGGTGGCATGCCTTCATGTGGAACTCTGGAAGTAAGAGCTACTCTTACTTTAATAGGCATGTAATTCGAAATTCACTATTGAAAATGTGGAAAGAGATTAAACATAAACATTATATGAAGATTCCGGAGTTGGTATCTGTCATGGAGGCGTTGATCCACCCCAATGCTTTAGAAACTGGAAGAAAGATTAGATATTATGATGTCTTAAACCCCCAAGGAGAGGGTTTAAGACAAACCAAGTACTAAGAGAGCAAGGGATGAAAATAGAGTGGTGGCCATATTTGCAACTTAAGATGAGGTATAAAAAAGACATAGAAGAATTTGGAATTGAAGTAAAACCAAACCAATTCAATAAAATATTAGACGAAAAATTAATTTCCAAAATGTACATTTACCTATTAGAATTTAAAATGGCAGAATAAATAGTTAAAGGACCAATGATTGCATGGGCAAGGAATGTAGGGCACAATATTAATCTTAGGAAAAAGCCTGGAAACAAAATTACAAAATAACAAAATCAGCGGTCTATAAAGAAAATCAATAAAAAAATACCAGTAGTATCTGGCACCCTCAAGGTTAGCGAATATGTACCCAAATTTAAGTCTGATTTTCTGGAAATGTAAGCAAACGAGGGGTACCTTCTTTCACGCTTGGTGGCTTTGCCCAAAAAGTAAAAAGTATTGGGGAAAAAAAAAAGAATTTGGGTAAAAGAAATTACAAATATCCAACTAGAATTTAAGGCCAAAATATTTCTGTTGGGAATGTTAAAAGGGGACTACGCAAAAGAAATGAAATATTTAATTCTCCATATAATTAGGGCAGCAAGAATTGCATTGGCACAATGCTGGAAGGGTGATCAAATGCCAACAAATAATTTGATAATTCAGAAGTTTCTTTTTTTATTTAAAAAAAGTTTTTTATTTTAACAACAAAACAACATAGACATACCACATAAAACATAAAAACATCATCCTTCTTCATAAATTTACAAACAGTGCATCGGTTGGTTTACCACTTTTTTTTGTGCGTCCATTTCCTAGTCACTAATATAATTATATTACATAATAGTTCATATTATCAATCAATAATTGTATAACCTAATATCATCACTAAAAATCATTTATCTATAATTTTATTAATTCATAAACGAGATAACTATAGTTTACTTAATTTATTTTGCAATAAATCATAAGATCATACCAAATCTATCTTGATAATGTTTTATAAAGATAATATCAAAAAAAAAGAAAAAAAAATATGCTAAGTCTGAATGTTCTATTATTATGTTTTATTATCTAACCATTGATAAAAAAGATCCCAAACTTCATAAAATTGTTTATCTTCTTGTTCTCTAATTTCAAATGTCAATTTACTCATTTCAGCACAATCCAATATTTTCTTAATAATTTCTTCCTCTGATGGAGTTTTCTCACTCTTCCAGTTTTTAGCAAATACAATCCTAGCCGCCGTTAATACATTTACAATCAAATACTTCCAATTTTTATTATATATATCAGGTAAGATTCCCAATAAAAAAAATCTCTGGTTTCAAGTCTATATGTGTCTTTGTCATTTTTTCCAACCATATGCGAATTTTAGTCCAATATTTTCTAGCGTCCTCCCAAGTCCACCACATATGGTAGTATGAGCCAGGTATCTGATGACATTTCCAGCACTTCTCAGATTTGTTCTTGAACATTCTTGCAATTCTTGTCGGGGGAAAATGCCACCTGTAAAACATCTTATATAAGGTTTTTTTATAAGCTGTTGACATTGTTATTTTATAATTTTGAGACCACAATTTTTCCCATTTCTCCAAATCAATCCCATATCCAAAATTCTTCCCCCAAACAATCATTGTTTCTTTAACTTGTTCCTCCTCTAATATAATTTTCAACAAATAACTGTATAATTTTTTAATCACTTTTTCATCAGTACCTGTCAAGATCCTGTCTAAATCAGTCAATTTGTCATAAAATCCCTCCATTTTAGAATCTATAAGATACCTTGAATGTATTTGGGCATATAAAAACCAATTCATCTTTATGCCTTGTTCTTCTAGTTTTTGCATTGTTTTAAGTTCACTCTTTTCATCCAATATTTCCCCATATCTAACTGTTTGTTCCTTCTCATATATTATAGGATAAGAAAAGGCTTCAATAGTTGATAGCCAGACTGGGATTTTCAAGTAACATTTTATCTTAATTTTCTCCCAGTTCAACCATAAAGACTCCCTTATATAATGCCTTCTAAAATGCCCTGCGATTTAGTTCCCTTATGCCACAGAAAAGCATGCCATCCCAGTAATAAATCATGTCCTTCTAATGTCAACAATCTAGTCTTTCTTAATGTTATCCATTCTTTAACCCACATTAAACTTGCAGCTTGGTAATACAACTCCCAATTTGGAAGGCCAAATCCTCCTTTAATTCTAGCATCTTGTAGAAGTTTTAATTTTATTCTGGCTTTCTTACCTTGCCATATAAACTTCAACACAATTTTATTTAATTCTTCAAAGTAATCTTTACCCAGCCTAATTGGTATTGTTTGGAACAAATATAAAATTCTGGGTAAAATATTCATCTTGATTGTTGAAATTCTACCTATCAATGACAATTGTAGGTTTTCCCATTTCTTCAAATCAGATGCTATCTGTTGTTTAAGTTTAATATAGTTATTCTCTTTCAATGTAGTACATCTTGACGTCAAATGTATCCCCAAATATTTAACCTTATTCGTAACTTGAATTTTCAGTAAATCTGCCAGTTCATCTCTTTGTTTTAGTAACATATTCTTTGTCAAGATCTTTGTTTTATCTTTGTTTATTTTCAGACCCGCCATCTCACCATACATCTCTATCTTTTCCAATAGTTTTAAAGCTGTTCCTAGAGGATCTTCCAAAATAAAAACCAAATCATCCGCGAAGGCTTGCAATTTAAATTCTTCCTTCAATAATTCAGAAGGTTCTTGACTGCGCTGAAATAGACCTACTTACTGAAAAACATAGGAATAAAAATATAGTACAGCTTGGGAAAAATGGTACAATTAGATCAAAAATAAAAAAGGGAATGAAATGATAAGGATTTGAAAAATAAAGTGGTTAGATTAAGAGCATTTACCAAAAAATAGGAAATGAATATTAGTAAAATTGTTTTCAAGAAAAGATCACACCATCTTAGTTGATTAGAAATATATATGTTTTATGTTCATTAGTTATATATTTGTATATTGATTTCGTTTGCAATGAAATGTTGTATTCTACCTATTGTATATATTTTCCTTTTTAATCTTTAATAGCGTTTATTTTTAATTATAAAAAAGAAAGAAATGAGGTATTTAAAAATGTGATTTAATGTGAAATAATTCTCAAATTCTAGTTCTATATCAAATATTTCTTCAGCAATTTTTATATCACAGTCATCCTATTTGCAGGAAAACAATTATTCCGATGTTGTTTTTCACCAGAGAATAAAAGAAAATCCATCATAATGTTCATGATTGGTGATATAGAACTTCCGCTTCTACTACATTCTTTTCCGTCTAAGACTTCATGGTGTCTTTGCTTTAATTAAATCCCAAAGGAAGGAATCATGAAGAAAGACAGCTTATCCATCCATGGAGGTTGCAGAGAGAGATGGAGATTTATATAACAAAAAAGCAATAGTCATTACCATTATCCCATGGTAAACTAAATACGAATCACTACCCAAAGACAACATAATTTTTAGATCTAAAATGTCTGTGAATGAAGCAGAAAGAACAGCCCAACTTTCTTCCTTTTGCAGAGGAAAAAAGTTGGGCAGGGAAGGTGATGGAAATTTCAGTGCAATGTTAACTTATTCTAATATATAGCATACATCTATTTCTTTGAAAAAATTCCAGCTTTGTACATGAAGATTTTTTTCACTACTGAAAGTAAAGTGAAAGCATCTATACATACTTAGGTCAATTGACACGAACATGGATTTTTAGATGGGAGCCAGTACTCTGAATAAGCTGGGATATATTTGCATAAACTGCAGAGTGGAGCTCCAGTAGAAATAGGATTTAATCAAGTGTCTTAGAATCCAAGTAACTTGAAAAAAAGCTCCCAAAATCTGCATCATTTTATAATAGTTCTGATTTAATTGGGTTAATATGTTGTGTTCAGTAAACAAAATAATATTTACCAACTCTGTTGAAAGGCACATACCATACAGGTTTCTTTCTTGTAAATGAGAAGCAAATCTGATCATTGTTGCAGATAATATACATGATGGAGTGTTCTGCAACAAATGCAGAAAATGGTCTAAATAAAAATCCACTTTAAAACTACTTATGGGACACAATTCATAAACACAATAGACATCATTTGAAAAGTGAATCAATATGGGTAAATTATATTAGTTTATTATATTATATTATATTATATTATATTATATTATATTATATTATA
>NW_020769346.1:1325595-1356392 GCF_900518735.1 Pseudonaja textilis | reverse complement strand
TATATTATATTATATTATATTATATTATATTATATTATATTATATTACATTAGCATATAGCAACTTAAATGGTTAATTCTAAAAGTTTAAATATTTTCGTTTGGAGAATCTCTTAAGGTCTTTCTGTGAACTTGTTTCTAAGTTTTTCCACAAGAGGTTTTAGTACATGGATGCCTGTTTATCTTTTGCCTCTCTGTATATTCTTCATTTCCTTGTTGCAAAGCAAAGCAGAAAGGATAACAGCAGAGACAGGTCCTCTGATCTGTCTTCAGCCCTTGACAATCATTTTAGATATTTTAAGCCGCAATGCATCAAGCATGGTGTTGAATGAATGATGGTATTCAGAATTCTGTGTATATGAATGTGAAAAGTCTTCTATTCTAAACGTCATTTTTTACACTCCAAAGAAAAAGAATTAGCAGCATGGAGAAAAATATATAGCCAAAAATCAGAAGATGGTATAACTTATTTGACCAATATTTTTAATATGTGGAGATAAAGCAAATATGGGGAAAATTGGAACTCAAATCTCTCTAATCCATCCTTTCACCATACTCAATAATATCAATACAATGGTGGAAATAACATCTGGAGAGCAACTCTCCCTCTCCTTGTCATGAAGTGTATCAGTAAAGTTTGAAAGAATGGAAAAATCTCCTTGTCAAATTTTACACATGAATCTGAAATGTTCTTATATATCAAGCTATTCTTGAGCCTATTCAAAGTCATACACGTTTAGTCTAGGAGAATAATGTGATTCTTAATACATTTTAAGGATTGACTTGTCTTGCATTAATCTTTAAGAGTGTTGCTAGGTTGCTGAAAATAAATGCTTTCTGTTCTATATTAACATACTCCAAACGTTGAAATCTGATTGGTCCACACGGACCGCTTTCCGATTGGTCCACTAAACGTCCATGATTGGCTTTCTAAGAATCAACTGCGATCGGCAGAGCTGATCGCGGGAGATTCAAAGCCCTGTCATTGACCGGCAAGCTGCGAGCAATCCCTATATGAAGGGCTGCCACGGCTCCAAGATCTTGTACAGGTCTTAACTTTAAATAAAGAGCTTGAAGTTCACTGGTCTCACATCTCATCTGTACCCGATCTAACACTGGTGATGAAGGTGGGATTGTGAGACAAGAGACCAACCGAGCACGTGGCGAAGCGGCACAGAACGACCAACAAGATGGCCAGCAGCACCTCGCCACCCGCACCCTTCAACGAGGCTGCCAAGGATTGAGAATCATACATTGACCGATTCCTAATGTTCCTCGAGAGCAGCAACTTAAAAGATGCCAATGGTCAGAAAAAAAGGGCCATGTTCCTGACACACTGTGGGCCCACAGTGTTCAAAATGGCTAAAGCCCTAGCCAAACCCATCAGCGTGAAGGAGATGGACTGGGCCGACCTCGAACCGATGCTGCGGCGCCACTATGCCCCCGCCGTGTGCAATCTCATCAGAAGGCACGAATTCTATCGGTGGAACCAGAAAGAGGGTGAGAGCATCAGCGACTTCATGGCCACACTGAGGGACCTCGGGGGTATGTGCAGCTTCACCAACAGGGACGAGGCCCTATGAGACCGTGTGGTCCTCAGGCTCAGGGACCCCATCCTTCAGAGCTGGCTGATGGCGAGGCAGACATCTCCGTCACCGAGGGCATCGCCAAAGCGACTGCATCCGAAGCAGCCAAGCAGTCAGCGGTTCGGATGTGGCAGATGAACGTGGCAGATCGGCCAGCAACCAGCAAAGTGACCCCGGCACCGGAGAAACACCAGGAAGCACGACCAGAGGCCAACCACAAGACCACCACCACACACCACAGAGACCTCGACTCCTTCTCAGATACCGAGGATGAGGAGGAGGAGATCCACTGGCTGCTGGTGGAACGAGACCGGCGAGAGCAGCGAGGTCATAAGTCGGGGTTCCAGTGCGCCGGGTGCAGGGGCGACCATCCATGCTCAGAATGCAGGTTCCTTGATGCCATCTGTCGGCACTGCGACAAATGGGGGCATATCACCAAGGTGTGCCAGAACAAGAGGAACCACAGCCCTTGGCGATGAGACGGCAGCCCCCGACGATGAGAAGGCACCCCCCCAGGACCAGAGACTGTCACGCCGAGAACCGATGGGATGGGCGGAACAAGCAGTTCAGTGAGGCCAGGCAAAAAGAAGAGACCCATCAGACGGTCATCATTGGGCACTCAACAACCCTTGATGCCCAGAAAATGCACGTGGAGGTAGGCATCGAAGACCAGCCATGCGTGATGGAGGTAGATTCCGGATCCTACCTCTCCATGGTCTCCTGGCGCACAATCAAGCGCCTGGTGCCTACCATCCACAGGAGCGGAAAGCTAGAAGCTAGAAGCTGACCCTGAAAGACTATCAGGGAAACCACATCCCCGTGGCCGGGAATGGACATTTTAAAATATCTTTCAAGGGGCGCACAGAGGTACTTCCGCTCACCGTCATGAACAAAGACCACCCAAGCCTGCTGGGACTACAATGGTTCGTGCCATTGGGGATTGAGGTGACGGGCATCAACCACGTCGCCGAGGCAGACTGGGAGGAAACGCTCATGAGGGACTTCCAGGAGGTCTTCAACAGCAAGTACTGGGGGTCCCCAATATCCTTCAGCCTAAACCCGCACGTTGCCCCAATCCGCCTTAAGCCACGGCGAGTGCCATTCGCGCTCAAGCCCAAAATCGATGAGCAGTTAGACAAGCTCATCGCACAAGGGGTTTTAGAGCCTATAGAGCATGCCCAGTGGGAAACTCCCATAGTCACCCCGATCAAGCCAAATGGGTCCATAAGAATCTGTGGTGACTACAAGGCCACCCTCAACCATGCATTGCAGCTGAGTGCCTACCCCGTCCCAGTGGTAGAGCACCTTCTGCACTCACTGGGGGGAGGTAAGGTCTTCGCAAAACTCGATCTGGCGCAGGCATATCAGCAGCTGCCAGTTGATGCCGAGACCGCGGAGGCGCAGACCATCGTCACTTACACAATTTTGTCACTTACTACATACCCACTTGTTCTGGTTGAAATACTCATCTCTGACCCTTAAAAGTATGGGGATAATTGCTGGAAATACAAGCTTAACTCTATTTTGGAGTTAATAATATTCTTCCTTTTGGATGTTTTTTTTTAAATCAGCTACAGGACATAATTAGAACAAACCCAGTGAAATTAATGAGTTAAATGATATAATTCCTCCCCCCCACAAATGCCATAAACATAAACTAGCTGTAGAACTATAAAATTAAAAATAAACTTTAGAATGAAACATGTTTATATATTCATAGTGTTTACTCATTTTGACATGCCAAATGTACCATCTCCTTGTTTCCATATTGTAAATCAGCTGTATAACCAAAGCTGTACACAATATTTTACTTGCCTTGCATATTTCAATGTAAGTATAATCTACATCTTATGAACCTGTCTGGTAAATTGATAGATTAGTAAAATAAAATGGATATTTTATACATTAATTTGCCTGTAATGAGAAACTTGAGGAGCCAAAATTGATGATAATTTTAACTCCCATCATTTCTGTCAGAAGACCGCACACTTTTTGGTTCACCTTTTGTTAAACGTTTCCCCTAATACTTCCCACCATATCTTTATTGTACTTAGAATGAAGTCTGTTTTATCTAGAAAGAAAGAAGAAAGCACTTATTGACACTCTTCTTTAAAATCAGGATTTTTTTCATACTTTTTTTCTTAATTAATGATTATTTGCTTCATAATAAAGTAGGTTATTTTTAAAAAATTGGATGTGTCCATAATGATTTGAGAGTAGTAAGCACTAAAGAGGGCAAATGATGTCTCATTATGACCTTGTTTTATTTTTCTTTTATGTTTTGCTGTTTGCAAGTACATATTTTAATAGTGTTTTACCACATAGCTTTCATGTGCTTTCTGCAAGACCGCTAGGAAGCCCAAATTCAATTATGCAGCTTAGGGAATGCTGCATGGATAGCCTTGGTATTACTCTATAAATTGACTTCCTACATCTCCATGGATTACCTTCTAGGGAAGACCTGATCTGTTCAGCTGTGAATCTATATATTTAGTTAACTGCTATTAGATATATTGAAACCATAGTTATAATTTAATTGCATTGTTGTATATTTGAAAGTATCACTTGTTATATTATGGTATATTGATTCATAATCTGATTCAAACGTAACACCCTACATTGTAGATATTTTGCCAGAAATAGCAAAGTTTAATATTTGACTTAAATATTAATCTACTTTAATTAAGTCGGTCATCTATGATTTACTTTTCCTCTTGAAAAGGTCATAAGAGCAACAAGTGGATTATATTTATTAATTCTACATACATGAGAAGAAAATTCAGACAACCCTCAAAGATTGCTGAAAATATCAATTAATGTTTAAAACAGGTGTAATACGCAGCATATCTAAGACTACTCGATATTTGCTCAAATTGAAAACTGAAAAATTAAGTTAATTTTATGGTATGTATTTAAAGTCTACATTGAATTTGACAATTCCAAAGAGACTTTTTCTGTATTGTACTAAGGCTGAAATTAATTGATTTCTATAATACTCTTGTTAAAAATAATTTTCTGTATTGTTCCATCTATAAAGTGAATTTGTGGGAGCATATCAGCACTTGTTTTTGATTGGCTGATTAATAAAATTTGCAAGCTAATTATAGCATCTGGATTTGATAACAATTAGAATAATGATGTTGCAGAAATAATAATATCTAAAGGACAGTGAAGAAGATACATGATAGATGGCCATTATGAGTTGTCAGAAGCCACGGCAGCCAGACCAGAAAGTTAAAAGAAGAAGATCGTTAAGTGGTGTGTTTTCTCTAGGCGAGATTTTTCTGACCTCTGCTTTAAAAGAAGTCTTGGCTCTCCCTCAAAATTGGACTAATTGAGAGTGAGACTAAAGAATAAGAGGTGGTATTTTAAACTTTCCATCTCTGGATTTGGCGGTGAAGAGGCTTTTAATCATTAATGAAAAAGACATAGAAGGACTTATTATTTTGCTACAACTAAATGTGGAAGAGATAGAAAGAAGAGACTAAGGCATTAATTGGGGTGAAGTTTTGTTGTCCCCTTTTTTTAAAAATTGGAAACTTTTGACTGTAAAAAAGAAAAAAAATTAAGATTTAAAATTAAGGAATGACAGGACTAAAATAGAGGAAACAGAACAAGTGTGCCATCTACTGGTACCTACTGGCAGAGAAAGTGTTTAAGAAGTGAAAGAACTTTTGAATAGACATGACCTAGGGATGTGGATTATAGTAAATGAAATAAGAACAATCTTCTGACACCTGCAATTTGTTTAGTCTGGAAGGCTGGAGCAAAGAGTGGAAGAACTATGACAGTATAAAATTAGCAGCTCTCTGGCTTTAGCAGATAAACAAGTAAGCAGGCTGCAGCTGTGAACATTCTGAATAGAACACCTTTGGGTTCCACCCCCACTTTGTCCTTTCCCACCTCCCTTTGAGATTTTCAAAACCTAGAAGTTTAGAAACTACAAAGTGTTGTCAAATCGGGCTGGATTATAAAATACTCTGATGGAATAGAATTAATTTTTGATATTATCATGGTAGGAGAAGAAAAGAAGAGTGAAATGGTTTTCAAGAACTCTTGGGATATTTTGTGAAAGGTTGTTGGAGTCATATGTGGGACTAAATGGATTACAAATAAACTTTTATAGCCTATTCACCAAAGAGGAAAGAGAAGAGGAATCAAAGATGACTTGTGAGAGATATTTTGGTTTGCCTTACAAAATCTTTTAGAACTCTGTGGACTCTAGGAAATTAATTAGTACTCATATTCTATTTCTACATAACATTATCATAAAAAAGAGAAGAAGGGCAAAATTCTATACTTAAAAGTACTTCTGAATTGATATAGGCTACCTGGACAGAAGTGGTAAAAAGATTGATAGAGGAATTTAGTAGTGAGAGTGTGATTATTAAAAGGTTATTGAAGTTGGGAGGCAACTGGGAGGGAATAGTGGAATAGTTGGGAGTGTGTTGTGAGGTTATTGTTTATTTTATCTATTTACATTGAAGGATGAAGAAAACTACTCTGGCTCCCTCTTCAGCAGCAGCATCTGCTGCCTCAAGTCCGGCAAACCAGAGATCCCTGGATAATTTTTTGTTGCAGGGAGGAAACACAACGCAGGCGGAAAACAAAGACAATGTTTCAATCAATACAGGAATCAATGACCAAACTGCATGAAAGAATACAAAAATGGATGATAAAGTGGAAAATATGCGACAAATAATGACAAATGAAGAAAGAATTTAAAAAGTAGAGGAAAAAATCAGAACAAACCGAGAAAAAGTGCTGGAAATGGACCAGAGATTAACTCAGGTGGATAAGAGCCTGGAGGCCTTGATAATATCCCTGCAGATGGAAAAGATTGAATACTTCCTAAGATTTCAAAATATAGAAGAAGAGAAAGGGGAAGGCCTCCCTTATAAAATGGCAGAGTTGTTGGCTGAAGTGTTGAAAGTGAGCAAGCAAGAGGCACTATCTGAGATGCATGAAATTTTTCGGGTCTGCACAGGCTATGCAAGGAGAAATAAACTCCCCAGAGAAGTACACATTAGGTTCCTGAAAAAGACTACTAGAATGGAAATACTTCAAAAAGCTAAAGGAAAGCCAATGGTGTTTAAAGAGAAAGAAATAACAATTCTAAAACAGATACCAAGAAGAGTGTAAGATATAAGAAGAGAATATCAATTTTTGTCAAGAAAATTTATTAAATATGATGTACACTGTAGATAGTTGATACCTAAAGGCCTGTTGGTGACTTCTACATGTTAGATTCAATAGACAAAGCAATTGAATTTGATGATCAACATTTCAGCATGGAGAAAGAGAAGGAGAAAAGAGAGAAAGCAGATGATAAGAGATAAGAAGTATTGATCGGAGAGGAACCATTACAGTTAAAAGAGAGTGAAATGGAGCAAAAAGAAAAAGCAGAATGGCAGGGAGCTAGAGCAAAAGAACAGAGAGAAATAAGAACCAGATTTATTTATAAGTAAAAAGATGGAAGAAGAAATTATTTTAATGTCAGTTAATGTTACCAGATTCAGTGAAAAGGAAAAGCTTTTTCAACAAATTTTAAAAAATGATCACTATAAACTAGTGGAAACCCCTAAAATAAGGAAACTATATGCATTAACACAGCAGAGAAAAAAGAGAGGTAGCCCTCTTCATCAAAGAATCAATAGAATCCAAACAAATTTACAAAGATGAAGAAGGGAGAATCTTGATGGTGGAAGTAATGATAAATTATAAATGGATACTATTAACAGTAATATATGCACCAAATACTGAGCAAGAAGTTTTTTATGAACAGCTACATAAGAAAATTATAGAAATTGAATATGATAACATTTGTACTGTGGGAGATTTTAATGCAATTGTTGATGTAAAATTAGACTATAAAAGTTGTAAAACAAACCAAAAATCTAGGAGAACCTTACCAAAGACCTTTTTTAAAATGATGGAGAAAATAGGAATTAAAGATACTTGGAGAGAATTAAAACCAGAGAAAAAACAATATACTTTCTATTCAAATATGCATAAATCATGGTCAATAATTGATATGATATGGATGTTATTGGAATTGCAAAAGAATATACAAGAAGTAGAAGGGGGTCGAGCATTTGGGCTTTTATTTAATCCAATAAAAGTTAAATGGAAAGGACAAATAAGAAAACCAAGATGGAAATTACAGCAGTCAGCACTGAAAGATAAAGAGTATATACAAAAAATGGAGAAGGAAATAGATTTATTTTTAAAAAAGAATAAAAGTGGAGAAACATCTTTGGAAAATGTATGGGATACTACCAAGGCATATTTTAGATTAGCAATCTCCTATAGAGGAAGGAAAAATAAAGAAAAAAAGAAAAGATGAGAGGGATTAGAAGAAGAATATAAAATACTTGAATTGGAATTATGAGAGACTTTCAAAACTAAATGGTAAAAACCAAATGGAATTAGTAAAACATGAATTAAATATTCTAGAGAAAGAAGAATTGGCACAAAAAACTACAGTAGCCAAACAGAACTTTTTTGAAAATGCAAACAAACTGGGGAGATGGTTGGCATTCAGACTCAAAAAAGAAAAAGAAAAGAAATTGATATAAAAGCTGCAAGATGTGTGCAATTCGACACAAAAATGAAGATAAGAAAAAAATAATAAAAGAATTTTATGAAAGACCATACAGTAAAGAAAATATACTAGAAGATAAAATTAAACAATATATGGAAGAAGTCAACCTACCAAAGTGTCAGAAGAAGCGAAGATAATATTGAATGAAAGAATAACAATGATGGAATTAACAGAAGCAATTAGGAGGCAAAAACAAAAACAAAACAAGACACCAGTACCAGATGGCCTGCAAGCAGAATTTTATAAATACTTATTATTACAAGATACCTTAGGTCCATTTATGCTTGAAGTCTACAATGAAGCATTATTTGAAGCTAAGATTCCTGAAACATGGATGAAGCAATTATAACATTGATACCTAAAGAAGACTTTGATTTACTACAAATAAAAAACTATAGACCAATATCATTGTTAAATTAGACTGTAAAATTTATGCCTCAATAATCACAGAAAGACTGAAAAGATTTTTGAATGACATTATACATGTAGATCAGAATGGATTTTTATCTAAGAGACAAAAATAATATGCAGATGGTTTAGAATACATTGGAATATTATGAGACACATTCTGGAAAGCCATCTGCTTTCCAGAATAGATTTTTCTTGATGCACAGAAAGCTTTTGACAATTTGAGTTGGCAGTTTATGTTTTTACAATTAAAATATATGGATTTTGGAGAGAAGTTTATTAATATTATTAAGACCTTATACCATAAACAAACAGCAAAGGTGATTATAAAAGTGACATGCCTGAGAACTTCAATATAATAAAAGGCACAAGGCAAGGTTGTCCTTTACCCCTTTGTTATTTATATTAACTTTAGAGGTGTTAGCTAGAAATATTAGACAAGATAGTGAAATAAAAGGCATGAGAATAAAGAAGGAGAAGCTTAAGTTACAGTCCTTTACTTAGCTCTCACTTCACAATCAGGAAGCTGTGAGTTTAATCCTAGGTAGAGGCTAATATTTGGAATAGACTCTCTTGCTCGAGCACGGAGTTGGACTACCTGACCTCCAAGGTCCCTTTCAACTCTGTTGTTCTATGATTTGGTGTTCATTTTAGAAGATTCACAGGACCTAAATTAATTGCAAAGATAGAAGAATATGGTGCAGTTGCAGGATTGAAAATAAAAAGAAAACGAAAATATTGGTTAAAATTTTTACAGATAAACAAAAGAGAATTTACAAGAATGATGAATTGCAGATTGTAAAGAAAGTTAAATATTTAGGAGTTCAATTAACAGCAAGATGCGTATCTCTCAAAGAAGATAACTATGACAAACTGAAAGCACAAATTAAAATGGACTTGGAAAACTGAAAAAATTTACAACTGTCCCTATTGGGTAGAATAGCTTCAGTTAAGATGAATATCCCTCCAAGATTATTGTACCTGTTTCAGATAGTCCCAATAAAGCTGGGGGGGAATATTTTGAAGAATTAAATAAGACGATATTAAAATTTATATGGCAAGGTAAAAAAGCAAGAATAAAATTAAAAATGTTACAAGATATTAAAACTAGAGGAGGTTTTGGTCTCGTGGACTGGGAGCTATACTACCAAGCATCAGTACTTGCATGGGTGAAAGAGTGGGTTAATTTGAGGAATACCATATTACTAACATTGGAGGGCTATTATCTGCAATTGGGATGGAATGTGTGATAACCCGGGTCATGGCACAAAGGCAACACAGTCAGATAATTAATAAGAGTCCCTTTATTACGTCCAACTTTGCCCCAAAAATCCAGGTTACCTTCTGGCTGGAGAAAAACTCTTCTAGGAACAGCCTTTGACTGCAGAAAATTAAGTCCAAAACATGGTCAACAGAAACAGTAACTTTAAGTCCAATCAAGCCAAACTGAAGTAATTAGTTTGGCAGGTCAGCAGCAAGAATTTCAAACTTGAGGGCACAGCAAAACTCACATGGTTGGGAAGATGCCAGGAACACATATAAGCAATGACAACACAAGGTAAAGTCATGTTTGCTCCCAGAAGCCTGTCTCATGTAATCTGCCTTTCTTATAAACTGTATTCCCAGCTTTTGCTAATGAAGGGAATCAGGGCCCTTTCCTCTCCCATAAGCCAAGCAACCCATGTTGCTTTCTTCTATGTTCCTCCCTGTGTATCCTATGATGAAGAGCGGGTGGGCCTGGGTCTAATCCCCTCTCCCTTGTTCTACCTCTTCCCTGCTCTGCCCAGCTGGACTTTGCCCTTCTCCAGTTTCCTCCACAGCCAACGGAGCCACATGCCCACTCCCTGTCAGCTGTTCAGCTTCCTCTTCGGATTCAGACTCTGACAGGGACTCGACAGAAAGGTGAGATACATAGCTATTTCCAGAGGCATTACATTAGGAATGCATTACTGCTAGTATGGACCAAAATCAAACAGCAACGTTAATTGAAAATACCAGTCTGGTTATCTACAATGGATGCATCTAAATGTTATGAATATGGAAAAAAATCATAAGATACAAAGACATATTAAATGAAAGTAGAGAACTAAAAACTAAACAAGAACTAAATAGATAGGGATTCTAGACATTCTAGACATTTTAACAGTAGCCAGGTTTGTATACGCACAATATTGAAAAAATGAAGAAACCCCCACAGATGAGAATATAATAAAAAAAAAAAATAGTGGAATGTGCAGAAATGGATAGGTTAACACTAAAAATCGAAGAAAAAGAAGACACTGAATATTTTATGGCATGGGATTTTTTTTAATGGCTAGTTGATAGATATAGAGGTTAGATGGGTGGATTTATATGAAAATATGGACCATATGAGAAAGATAAACTGATTAGTAAATATTTTGATGGTTATATAATTGATGTCAACATGGAAGATAGTATATTATGTACTATTTGTTTGTAGATATGAATACAATGATTATGATGATGTTTATATTTTAACATTTTTGACACCGGAAGAATGAAAAAAGCAAGCAGCCATGGGACATCCACCGCCCACCCAGTTAGAGTACCTCTATCACTGCTTGTTTCTTCTGAGGGATGAAAGTGAGTGGCCGCAGCAGTAGCAGCAGCAATGGTGGTGCTGCTGTGGGAGGCAGCCTCGAGAGTCCCTGCCCTCCCAGTCAGAGCACTTCTACCACCGCTCGCTTTTCCTGAGGGATGAAAGGAAGCGGGCAGCGGTGGTGCTGCTGCTGTAGGAGGCAGTCCCAGGAATCCCTGCCCTCCCAATAGGAACACCTCCGCCACCACTCGCTTCTCCCAGGGGACAAAAGGAAGTGAGTAGCAAGCAAGGTGAGTGAGCATTGGGCAGGCGGGGCAAGCAAGTGAGCAGTGACTGGGCAACCAGAAGTCACTACCAGTTCAGCGACCCACACCAAATCATCGCTACCAGTTCGCCTGAACCAGTGCAAACCAGCTGAATACCACCCCTGGTTCTATAATATGGACAATTAACATCAAAAATGTCATCAAAAACACAACAAAGAATGTTCTTTCTGCACTAACTCAGAAAGCTCAAACTGCTGATAAAGTTCTACAGAGGAATTATTGAGTCTATCATCTGCACTTCTATAATCCCTATATACCAATGACTCAACTCAAATGATCCATCTGTTAAAAAAGTGAAGTTTGCAGATGATACAACAGTGATTGGTCTCATTTGAGACAATGATGAATTCACATACAGACGAGAGGTTGTACAACTTGCTCCACGTTGTGACCAGAACAGTCTAGAACTGAACACACTCAAAGCTGTAGAAATGATGGTAGACTTTAGGAGAAACCCTCCATACTAGACAACACAGTATCAACAGTAGATATCTTCAAATTTCTAGGTTATATCATATCTCAAGCCCTAAAATGGACACCTAGCATCAAAAACATCATCAAAAAAGCACAACAAAGAATGTTCTTTCTGTGCCAACTGAGAAAGCTCAAACTGCTCAAGGAGCTACTGATACAATTATACAGAGGAATTATTGAGTCTGTCATCTGCACTTCTATAACTGTCTGATTTGGTTCTTCAACTCAACAAGACAGACACAGACTTTAGAGAATAATTAGGACTGCAGAAAAAACAATTGCTATCAGCCTGCCTTCAATTGAGGACTTGTATCCTGCATGAGTCAAAAAGAAGGCTGTGACAATATTTACAGACCCCTCACATTCTGGACATAAATTGTTTCAACTCCTACCCTCAAAACGACACTATAGAGCACTGCACACCTGAATAACTAGATACAACAACAATTTTTTCCTGAATGCCATCACTCTGCTAAACAAATAATTCCCTCAACACTGTCCAACTATTTACAAAGTCTGCACTACTATTAACCTTCTCATCACTCCTTATCACCCATCCCCTCCCATTTGTGACTGTATGACTGTAACTTTCTTGCTTGTATTCTTACGATTTATATTTTCCTAGTGTGATTTGATTGCTTATTGTACCCTATGACTATTATTAAGTGTTGTACTTTATGATTCTTGACTCTTGACAAATGTATCTTTTCTTTTGTGTACACTGAGAACATTTGCACCAAGACAAATTCCTTGAGTGTCCAATCACACTGTTTCTTTTATTTTAGCAACAAGAACAAGACCCCACAAATCTTTATATCTCAAACTTGCCCATTTCCATGGATGAGCAAGAGTTGGAGAATATGCTTAAACCTTTCGGACATGTCATTTCCACCAGAATATTAAGAGATGCAACTGGTGTCAGTAGAGGAGTTGGATTTGCCAGGTAAATAGTTTTTTTTTTTTAATTAGCATGCTGGAATTTATTTCCTTTTCTCTTTAGATTTATTTATTTATTTGTGCATGGCAAGACTATATTTGCTGTTGCTGAAAGGATTTGCAGTCATACAACATGCAGAATAATTCAAGGAATTAAAGGAAATTTATCTGAATATATGGGTACATCTTTTCCAGAAAATTGAAAAATCACTGCTTGACAATAACTTTATTTATTCAAATAACAGTAAAATATCTTTGTGCAATTAAATAGCAATTTGGTTTCAACATGAAACTAAATTGAAATGAAATGTCATTCTTTCTGAAAATCTGTATATGATTATGCTAGATAATTTAATTTAAGATTGAAAAGCACTCTCCATGCCCCTCTGTCTCACACCACCTCCTTCAGATCCACCATGGTCACCCAGTGTTATCTTTTATAGCATCTAGCCAGTGGGTGCTAGATGGCCTCCTTTCCTTTTTCCACTAATCACTCCCAGGATGATTGATTTTTTTGAATGAGTCAGTTATCATGACATGACCAAAGTCTTTGTTTGGCAATCTTGGCTTCAAGTAATATTTTTGGTGAGGTTCATTCTAGGACTTCTTTGATATTTTTGCAGTCCATGTGGTGCTGGAAGTAATAGTTACTTCCAGCATCACAGTTCAGAGGCATCCACCCTTCTCCTATCTGCCTTTTTCAGAATCAGAGTTTCACAGCTGTTAGTAGCATTAACTAATCTGCATTTGGTTGTGAGGCTGATGTCTTTATTCTTCCAGATGTTATATGCCATCTAATCTCAGAGCTATAGTCACGATTTTAGTCAGTTTTTGAGGATTTCTTCTACATTTCCAGAGTATAAAAATTTCCAGGATATAAAAAAGTTAATTAGGGGTATATACGCATTTGTACCAGTGACAAGGTTCAGGTGATTGCCCTAATTAAATCATGAGCCAGACAACCAGTCTGAGTGGCAGTTGTAGCTTTTGTGTATTAGTTTCAAAAATATTTTGTTATATGCTGAAATTCCCAATACATTTTTTAAAGTAAACCCTGGGGAATACAGCAGGTTGATTCAAAATAAATAAGACTGAGATATATTACTAGTGATAAAGAACAGTAGTAATAAACATATATGAAATCAGCTTTGAATACTGTGGCACATTAGCTTCCTTTCTTTTTGTTGGTACTCTTTTCTTCAAAGTTGGAATTCAGAGATAATATCAAGATTCACAAGAAATCTATTTTAAAATTAATGAAGATGAGACAGTCTGATTTAAAAACAATTATCTTTTACAAACATCTCTTTTGGTGAAAAGTGTGGTTCCAGGTTTTTACATTTCCATACAAACATTACCATAATTACATATCTATCTTACATATTCATTTTCTTATAATATCATTACATTTCCATTTTCTATAAATTTTCATAAGTATTATGTTTTTCACATTTATTTTATCCATTTTTAATTCATATCTTAACTTGTTCTGTTTTTCTAATTATACTCTTATCTTCTTTATATAATATCTCAAAATTCTTATTTCTTAATCTATTTTCATTATACTTTTATATCATATTTGCAATTCCATCACATATTCTTATTTCATTATTCAGTAAATTTCATCTTGATTTTAATAATTCCAAAGATTTCCCCCTTAATTACCTGTTTGAGTGCACCACACTTTTATCTTATGCATCATTTAATTTACTCCCCTTTAACTCATATTACAAAATTACCATACTATGATCATTTTTAGTTATCACCTAGGTACTACACAGCGGCATTGCTTTAAACACCATGGCAGCAAGGGAGAAGGGAAAGCAACGGTGACGGAAGGTGTCCCGATACGAAGTGCCCCATGTTGCCGCCTGCCCACCCGAGGATGCAAGAGGGGGGAATTAAGTCACCCCTGAAAAGACAGCCTAGCTGTTTTTTCGGTGGTCAAAAAAAAATAAGGCCCGGCCTTATTTTGTGAGAAACACGGTAGCTCTCCTTCTTCAGGGTGACCATACTTTGCCACCATTGCAGCTCGTCTTCAGGGAAGTTTGCCTAGCCGAGGAGGGGAGACGCAGCTCCCCTCAATCTGAAAAGCAGGCTCCCCCTTCTTCCCCACCCCTCCAAGATGGTTCTAGCCCCATTTGTAGCCCTCTAACACAGGGGTCACCAACCTTTTGGACCTCAGGGACCACCAAACTCATAATTTTAGATCCCAGGGACCACTAACTGGTTCTGTGGGTGTGGCCTAATTTGTGGGTGTGGCTTGATGGTCATGTGATTGGCTGGGCATGGCTTGTATGTAAATATTATAAATATTTATATAAATATTGAATTTTTTATAAAAAAGAGCAACTTTTACCCAAAATCAGGCAAAGCAGGCAGGCAGATTGAGTTGCTCACCCACAACATTCAGTGATCTATCTATTTGCCATCGGCTAGCTCAGTCTCTCAAATTTGGTTGCCGTGAGTCTGTACAGAATTTGCTTGCAAGCAAAACTTCAGTCCTCAGGGAGATTCAGCTGTACTTAAAAGCAGAGCCGAAGATCTAAAGACTAGCTAGAAAGTAAGAAATCCAATCATTTTCTGCTTCCTAACTAATCTAAATCTCCTGTCACAGAGAACAGATGATGGCTGGAAAAAGGAAAAACAGAAATTTAGCAGGCAAGTTTAAGGAGTAAGGGTAAGGAGTGAGTGGGCGGGAAAGGTTCCTGCGGGCCATGTGGGCAGTGCAGCCTTGTGTTTCTGCACAGCCTGGATTAATTGCTTTGGGGGTGAGATTTCTCTGCAGCCCACCAAAATTTTCTCATGGCCCACCAGTGGGCCACGGCCCATCTGTTGGCGATCGCAGATCTAACAGGAACAACATGGAATGAAGCTGTGCACGATCGCAGTCTTCGGTCCATCCTCAAAGAAAACGCTATCAGAAGTCCTTTATTTTTAATTTTTGATTCAGATAAATTTGGATTTAATTTCATGATTTTTATTACTATCTTAAGATTCAAGATGAATTCTGGAAAGAAGAAATAAGAATCAATTGAAAATCAACATAAAAGCCCTTTCAGTCAGACATGTTTTGAATGAATTCTGCCTTTACTTTTATTACAAAATAAAAATCATTCTGATTTAAAAAAAAACACATGGGAAGAAATATTTGATGTGGAGGCAAAATGTTGATGGCTGTTTCATTCATCCCTGTATGGAGCAGAATATTTACTTCATTGTGGGTAATGTGAGCTTCCCTTGTGCTAATAAGGTGGTATGTTAATAGGCAATGCAACTTGAT
The DNA here is from genome assembly GCF_900518735.1 of Pseudonaja textilis. The sequence goes on along the minus strand of NW_020769346.1, from coordinate 1,340,216 downwards.
ATAAAAAGAAACACTACTTGCAAGAAATTGTTGAAATAACATTGTCTGCATTCAAATGGCAAACAGAATGAAAGATGAAGTGGTCTCACTTTTATACAATTCTCTAAGTTGCCTTACTAAAAATTTGCTAGCAGGAGAGCTGGACCTGGAACATTAACTTGCATTTGGAAGTTAGGTTTTTCAACTGGAATCCATTTTACAGAATCTGGAGAAGAGAGTAGATGACACATTACACTTTTTAGAGAGAGTTTTTGATTTGTCAATCACTTACAAGATAATGGATATGAGTATAAACATGAGTAAGAATACAGGAAATAGGTAGGAATAAATGGGGACAATAGGACAGGGATGGTAGGCACAATTGTACACTTATGCATGCTCCTTACAGACTCTTAGGAATGGGATGAGGTCAATAGTAAATAGTTTAAGGTTAAAGGAGTGGGGGTTAGAGGATGTAACAACAGAGTCAGGTAGTGCTTTCCAGGCATTGACCACTCTGTTGCTGAAGTCGTACTTTCTGCAATCAAGTTTGGGGTGGTTTACATTGAGTTTGTATCTGTTTCGTGCTCTTGTATTGAGCTGAAGTAGTCATTAACTGGTAGGGCATCGCAGCAGATAATTTTGTGTATTACACTTAAGTCTAACCGTAGGCGGCATAGTTCAAGGTTGTCCAAGCCCAAAATTTCAAGCCTGGTGATATAGGATATTCTGTTGCAAGCAGAGGAATTTAGTACTCTTCTCATGAAATACTTCTGGACTTGCTCTACCTTGCTCAATTGTATTAATGTCCAATACAGAGTGCAGAATCCAGACATATGAGCTGTATTCAAATATTGGCCTAACAAAGGTTTTGTATGCCCTAGTTAGCAATTCAATATTACCAGAGGAGATTAGATTTACAACTCTTAATGTCTTTTTGGCAATGCTGTTACAGTGAGCTCTGGTGCTTAGGTCGTTTGATATGAGTACTCCAAGATCTTTGACAGAATGAGGGTCGTCAACGAGGTCATATCTGCCTAGCTTGTATTTGGTGTACTGATTTTTTTTTGCCAATGTGTAGGACAGAGCATTTGTTGGTCAAGATTTGGAGTTGCCATTTTTTTGACCAGACAGATAATCAATGTCGCTTTGAAGGACAGTAGCATTGTTGGTGGTGTTGAATAGTTTTATGTCATCCACAAAGAGGACACAGTTGCTTATAAGGTGATTGCAAAGTAATTTATGTAGAATATAAAGAGGGTGGGTCCTAGAATGCTGCCTTGGGGGACACTGCTGTTAACTGGATCAAGGGTGTGATATAGCACTCCCTATTTTTCCTATTTGTTGCCTGTTTGATAGGAACACAGTAATCTACTTATGAAGGGATCCGGAAATGCTGTAAGAGTTTAGTTTTAACAGTAGTTTGTCATGTACCACTGAATCAAAGGCTTTGCAGAAATCTATGTAAGTTATGTCTATTGCTTTACCCTGGTCAAGTAGAGTAGTTCATATATTTTTTTAAAAAAAATTTATTTGGGTTTTCACAAAAACATAATACAAATAAAACATTTCTTTTTTTGAGAATAGCATGATCCCGGGTTATCACTTCTTCATACAGACACAAACTCAATTTCATATTCATTTTTGTGTTCTATTCCATATCTTATTACTCTTTTAATATTTTCTCCATAATTTTCCCCCTCCCTTGGTTTTCTCAACTTTATTTTTAATTATCTCATATCTAAATTCAATTGTATGTCTTTTTCTAAGTTTCAATGTCTTTCCAATCATTATATTTATACTTTTGTCTGTCCTGTTTCAATTTCATATTATCTTTTCTCATTAAACAAATTTTACCCTGTAGTTACTAATTGGAGTTTGACACCTTTATATCTTTTAATTTTATCCATTCAACTCTTATTTAAACTTCAATTTATGCTTTTAAAATTATAACATTCAATATAGTACATAATTTCCAATCGAATTCTGCTTGGTACATTCTTAAAATACACACTATGTTCATATATATATATATATGTGTGTGTGTGTGTGTGTGTGTGTGTGTGTGTGTGTGTATTCTTAAGTTTTTGCGGGTATTTATATGTATGGTATTCAGCTTTTTTCGGGTATTTTCCCACGTCATTATAGTTGTGCTTTTAAAGTTGTAGCAACGTTTCGGCAGAATCTCATCTGCCATCATCAGGCTTCTGTAGCGAACACATCAGACCAACACAATACAGAAGCCTGATGATGGCAGATGAAATTCTGCCAAAACGTTGCTACAACTTTAAAAGCACAACTATAATGACGTGGGAAAATACCCGAAAAAAGCTGAATACTATATATATGTATATATACACACACACATATAAAACAGTAGTAAATAAAACTCTCATTCCAATTCAATTCTATCATTAATATTAGTTAGAATCTTAACATCTTTAACATTTCTTTTCAATTGAATATCATACTTCCTTGTGAACACTTACAAACTTTCCATAATTGATTCTTTTTTTCCCATATTTCTCTTCACTTATATCTTTATAAATCATTAATAATAATTAAAATGTTCCCATCCTTTCCTAATTTCATTCTCTCATTCACTTTATTTTATTTATTTATTAACAAACATTCCACTGCATTACAATAAGTATTTTATCCATCATTTAATCTTACATTGTTTCATATTTTCTAAAATTATTTCTATTTCTAATATAACAATACTATCTTGTGTACCTTTGCAGAATTCCTTTTTTCAATTAAATTTTCACCCATTATCTCTAAATAGGCTTATACTTTCAATCCTTATACGTTTTCCCTGTTTCTCTATATCTTGTTTCTGTCTTTTATAACTTTTTTTCCTTTCCTTCTTCCCCCTCTTGTTCTCCATCCCCTATTTGCCCCCTTGTCTCTCTACTTCTAATTCTCTCTTCTGTGATCCTCTCTTCTGTTGCTTCCCAATATTGTAATTATTTTTCAAAATATTCTTTTTTTGGTTGTTTTTTTCAAATCTTAAACTTTTCACTCTCTTTTCCCCCTTTCTTTTTTTTTTCCCAAAATAAAATTACTTGATCATTAAAGATGGCTTCTTCTTTGTCCAAACCTTCTTATTCTACAAGCGTTTCTTATTGTTTCTCATAGATCCAGATCTCCATTTCTAAAAATTGAAATGCAAAGCCAAAAGAACCTCTTCCTTCTTGTGCATCTTCTTTCTGTTTTTTAAGTTCCATTTTCAGTTCTTCTAAAAGTGATGCCATTTTAAACACTTTTAAACAACCACCCAATTTATTTTAGTCATTTAAATCCAATAGCCAAAAATCCAAGTAATTACCAAGTAATCCAAATAACCCAAAGCAGTTTCTTCTTGCTTCTGTTTTCCACTTTCTCTTCCTGGGGTTCTATTGTTTTGTTACAAAGTTTCAGTTAGAATGTATCTTTTAGGAATCTTGTTAAGGTTTCACTGTAAGTTCCTTTTAGTTCCAAGCAGTCTCCTTCATTTTTCCAAATCGCGCCCTTTTATTCTTTCCTTTTCTTTCCTTTCCTGCTTTTAAAGGTTTTTGAGTATCCGAAAATCTTTATTATCCTTTTGACATTTTATTTTCAGCTTAAATGCCTATTGACGTCAAAGTGGATTTTTGTCAATTTCTTACTCAAATCTCTTAGCTGTCAGTATAAGGAAGGGAAGGGAAAAAAAGCCAAATCCTTTCCCTTCCCTCTCTCCTTCGCTGCTTCGAAGTCTTATTTGGGAACAATGTTGTTTTTATAGTTCAAATTCCAGGGTACCTGATATTGTTGCTTTTTCAGTTTAACCTAGTCAACCAAAACTTTCTCTTCTTATCTTCCTCCTGCACATTCTTTTCCAGTCGAGTTCTTCTTTGAGGTGGCCATTTCTGACCACCACTGCAATCTGGGAAAGGGATTAATGGCCAGCTGAGGAGGAGAGATGTGGCTCTCCTCGACCTGCTGGCTGTCTCCCCCCTCTTCACCACCTCTAAGGGATGGCTTAGGCCCGAATCCAGCTGGCTTGGGGTGCTCCGGCAGTGAGCACGGATCGAAACTGCGCACAATCACGGATTTCGGTCCATCGCTGAAGAAGCTCAAACCAGAAGTCAGTAGTTCATATGTTTTTGTAGTGTAGGAGTTGTAGATTACAGGACTTTTTTTTTTCCTGAAACCAAATTGTTTTCGGAGAGTAGGTTGTTTGACTCTATGTGGAGGGTAATGGATTGGTTAATGATTGATTCCATGACTTTGCACATGATGCAACACAGTGAGATTGGTCTGTAGTTTTCAACCAAGCTGGGGTTACCTTTTTTGAAGATAGGGGTGACTGTTGCTAAGGACCATAGGTTCGGTAAGGAGCTGGTTCTGAATGATATCTCATAAACAATGCTTAGGGGTTCTGCTATGGCAGTGAAGAGCTTTTTTAAGAAGTATGGACATAATCCATTAAGGCCAGTAGATAGGGATGGTTTTAGATTACATAGTGCCTTTTCTACATTATCTTCTGTAAAGTCAATATGTAGTAGATCATTGCAGTTAATTGTGGTACAACTAGGAAATGTGGGGCATGTGCTATTGCTGTTTACAAAGACTGAACTGAAGAATATGTTGAAGAGATTGGCCTTAATGGCATCATTGCTGCAGACTTTCCTGTTTGGTCCTTTTAGGGGTGGGATGGTTCTTGAGTCTTTAAGTTTGGTGTTTACAAAATTGTAGAAGGCGTGGGTGGATTTTGTGTGTAGGAGGTTTTCTTCTTGCCTGCAGTAGTAATTGGTGAATTCTGCCTTTATTTGTCAGCATAAGGTATTGTATTGATTTTTAAAGTTTGCTACATAGCTAGTTTTGTTTTTACACCATAGCGATATTTTTTAATGAAGTTTCCTTATTGTTATGGGTAATTTGTTTTTGTTTTGGGGGGTTACTAATGGTACATATAGTTTCGTGACTCTTTCAAGTTCAAGAAAGAATGCATTATATGGTCTTCTGTAGTATTACAGCTAGAGACAATGTGCCAATCAAGAAATGATAGGTCAGCAGCTATGAAATCACAGTTGGCTTTTTTGAAGTTATATTTGATGAGCCCCCTACCCTTCAGGAGCACTGCTGTTCAGCAACGCCGGATGCCTCCTTTCATCTAGTGCTGGCCGCTGTCCTGCTGATCATGGTGGCATCTTCCAAGGGGCTGGCTGTGTGATAGAAGGCTGCGAGCAGTGGCAAAAGACTCCGGAGGCTGTTGGCGATGATGTGGTGCATTGCGACGCTCTGGACAGACACTACAACGGCAGCTGCTAATGGCCTTGTTCGGACATTAAGGATAGGGAGGGCAAACAAGATGATTGTCTCTGGGGCTGCAATAACAATGCCTCTAGGGCTGTAATTGCTGTTAATTGCTCAAGGCTCATCATGAGAGAGGGAGGGGCTGCTGATCATTATTCAGTACTACAAACAGTCTGAGTGGAGTTGAGGTAATGCTGGCCAAGATTGCATCAGCAACCTCCTTGGGAGCTTCAGGAAGACGGGTGGTGGGAGGATATGGGGTTAATGAGATAATAATAACATGAGTGTGTGTAAACGGGAAGATGAATTGTTACTCTGTGAGGGTGTTTTTGTGAGGGCATTGCTTCTATTTGCCCCATTTCAAACCTGTTGCCTAACCGTAGCCATCATTGACAATAAATCTTCATCACTACGTCTGGTATGTAGTGTTATTTGTAAGTAACTATGGTTCCGGTCCTAAGGGCTTTGAGAGTATTTTGGGGATTCATCATTATGTTCCTCTTTGTGAGGGTGTAAGTTGAGACAAAAGTCAATCATACTGTGGTCATTGTTTGAAAAGGGTTCTTGTATTTGTAGGCGATAGATTGAGTTTGAGCTGTTGCAGATGAGGTTGAAGCAGTTGTTGAGTCTAATGTTGTTAGTTACTAATTGATCCAGTCTCAGTGTAGTAATGGCATTGTACAGGGTTGCATGTGTGGGTTCTCATGTACATTCGTTTAGGATCCAATTTATAAAAGATAGATTGAGGCCACCATGGAAAATAAGAGGGTGTGGGCAAGAGGCAGTCCACGTTAGCAGTGAAGTTAGCTTGTTTGCATGAACTATGTCATAATCTGGAGCTCTGTAGCATAGTAAGAAACGGATTGTGGTATTTAAGGATAGTTCACAGACAATGGTCTCTGGAAGGTGTTAATTTGTGTGATTTGAATCTTTTTTAGATTTAGGGACTTTTTATAAAAGATAGAAACTCCACCTCCTCTACGGATTTACATGGTGATTGAGGGCAAGCAATGCTGGAGATTTTTCTTCAAGATGAGTTTTTCTACTGTGAAATATAACTATATATCACATTCCTATGGATATACTGTTTTTCTTCAGAGAGGAACAGCTTTATCAGTTAAATGGGATGGTTAGGATAATTTTCCTTGTGTTTCTAGCAACAAAATGAAGAAAAGCCTCATTCGAACATTCAAAAATCACAGTGCTGACTATTTGAACACTTCAGTTATAATTGCCTGCCACCAATGTCATTCAAATAGCAAAAGATTCCTTGTTGTCCAAGTATGTGTTGTGTATAATTATCTACAAGAAAATAAGGAGATTTAACTCTGTGGTACAGTTGAATTCATGTAGTCTGCAAAAGTCAAAAGTAAAGAATAAAATATTTTTTATTTTCCTTCCTGATGTCATATATCTTAAATTAACCTCCCCAGTGGCATAGAAAACAGGATAAAATGAAGGCAATTACTGACAATAATGCATTCACCAATTTTATTGCTACTGGATACTTTTACTACTTATCGAAAGAGATTAAATCAATCATTGCTTATTTTTATTATATCTCTTTACCTGTTCAGAAATAGTAGATTTTTAAAAAAACTTTTAAAATTTTATTAAGAAAGTATAACAATAAAAATAATAATACAATAATGATAATACAATAAAGAATTATATATATCATAGTGATAAAAATAAATTTGGTGAAGAAACTATAGAACACAAAAAACCCCACTGTTACAACATTACTGCTGTTGGGTTTATTATCAAATCTTTTAAAATAGATAATGCAAGATCATATATAGAAACAATGTTCATATTTTTTGCATATGAAGACATATAAAAAATTAATAAAGAAAGCATATCTTGAATCCATTCTTTCACAATTGGAATAATAGATTTCCTTCCTTCCAGTTTGATCTAGTGGTTAAGGGACAGGCTAGAAAGCAAGAGATAGTGTGTTCAAATCCAACCTTAGCCATGAAAGCCAGTCACTTTCTCTTAGCCCAACTCGCCTCACCGGATGGTTACTGTGGGGAAAATAAGAGGAAAAAAGTTGTTGGATGTGTTCACCACCTAGAATTATTTGTAAAAATAATAATAATAAATAGATAAAATAATACATATTATAATACTCATAAACTCATGTATTTTGTAATACATAGGAAATAATTCTTGTAAGCAGAAAAAGTAACTGATATGCAATGAAGACTTATGTATATATATGTATATAAACAATATATGTGGATATATGCATGCATACATGTTGTGGCTCCGAGTCCTGAGTCTGCATTCTTAGAGGAAGAGGATTCGGAAGATGAGGAGGAGGTGGAATTGGGAATGCCTTCCTCCCCAGGACCTTCCTCTCCTGCAATGCCTTCCTCCCTGATTATGCCTCAGGTTTCAGCAGATAACCAAGAGAGACAGCCTGAGGCTAATCAGGAGGAGGAGGAGGGCATATCGGAGCAGCCTTTGAAGAGAATTAAGCAGACGAATGCTGGCTTGATGCTAGGCAATGTCACAGGAAAAAGTGTAAGATGCAATGCATGAGACATGGACGAATCAGAGACTGAGCTGAGTTAGTGACACACCCCACAGGGAATAAAAGTGGGTGTGTTTGCTCTGGGAACTCCGTACGGAACAAAGTGTGAATTTTTCTGTGGAGCTTCAGTGTATCCTGTTTCCTGAAAACTTTAGTGATTAATGCTTCTTGTCGGACTTGGCAGGCAGCGTGTGTGATACTGCCAAGAACATAGCCAGTTCAAAGGAATTAACTCAGTAAATACTGAATCTTCTTGCCTGCTTGTATTTGGTCGGAGTTTGGACTTCTCATCTATCTTGTGAAGGTGAGACATAACACATACATACATGCTAAATGGTAACAAATTCATTTGAACCCATCCAAAAGACTTCCTAAGATCTTACCTCATCTCAGTGGAGATGGGGATTCTAAAATATTTTCTATGGCAGTTTTTGACTCTCCAAAGAAGCATGGTGGAACTCATGAAATGTTAAACACCTCATCATTTGATCTTACATGAAAATATAAACAGTCTTGTGAGAAAAAACAGATTTGAAGCATGCTGAGATAAACTAATTCTACTTTATTGCAAAGTTACATTAATATTGCAAGCTGAAAATACATTTCTCTTCCATCTTCTTTATAGCTCCCCCCTACCTCCCCCCCAAAAAACCCTAGAAAGGGTCTCTCCTGAAATGTTGGCTACACCCACATTCTGTGGGTTAACCTTCTCTTATATTCCACAATCACATTATTCCTTAATTGTGGCTCTTTCTCAAGTCTCCTAATGTCATTCCCCCATTATATTTACATACAGGATTTTGCAAATTCAAAACTGTTAAACTAATGTTTAGGAATCATGTAATAACCTGACATCTGTGAATTTTCTATATTAAAGATTTTGTTTTAAGTCCTATGTAAACAAAGTATACAGTATGTACTGCCAATGGATTGTTCTTGGACCCTGACATTTGAGACCCATTAATTATGAAACTTGAGAAGCGGACTTATTCAAATGATGCGTTCTTCTCCCACTTTAATTCTTCTCCATATTAAATGCACAAAATATACAGCAGCTTTTTCACTTGGCAATTCACAACTCAGGATTTTGAGTATGACCAATTTGAGGAACTATCTGGAAGCTATTCCAAATATCATTAGCAGATTGGTCAACAAACATAGAGGCTAGGATTCTCTGATCCTTTTGGTTATTCGGGTCTGTTGTATTTTGTAATAATACTCCCAACACGTGAGTTCTCTGCTCACAAAACTACTTTATTTTTCTTAACTCCTCCTTTCCGGTTCCTTCTTACTGTGTCACCTCAAAATATACCCCTCACTACTCTCTGTCTAACATTGGTTCCACTTCACAGTTAAACATCAACAGGTTCCATTTACCCTACACCACAGGATCCAGAGTGTCAAGGAGGCAAATCCAAAAGGCTTCAGATGTTTCATCTTCTTTGTATACTATGTGTTATAATTTAAACTATTTTAATGGTTTCTGTTCCAACTCCTGAAGTGCTTATAGTAAATTTTCCTTACCTTTGGAGTATCATCTATGAATCACATCATTGTAGTTGCATGTAAGGCAGTTTACTGACCAGTTTACATTTGTGCTACCTGTCCAAGGGACTGGGTTTTATACTGTTTCATCAGTTTTTTGTCAAATAACTTGTAGAACTTGTCCTTTATGAGGAAAGTATTGATTACTTGCATCATATTCTTCAAGGAAGACAATGAGACAGATATTCAGTAATAATGACTATATTTACTTATTTATTTTTCTTCCTTAGAATGGAATCCACTGAAAAATGTGAAGCTGTAATTCAACATTTTAATGGAAAATACCTGAAAACACCACCAGGTGTGCCAGGTAAGCATTGTCTTCCACTGTTCATTCAATGAAAGATCAATAAAAGGATGGAATTCTGGGGCTGTAAGGTCTTAAAGAATACATTTCTATTTCCATATACAGTTAGGAGTTATTGCTTCTTTAATGAGGTATCCATAGATCAGGAAAATTTATCACATGCTTAGCAATTTGCATGCATTCCTATTCCTCAGGTAAACTATTGGTGATTTAAGTATTTAATAGCTGATGTGAATTTTATGAATTTACATGTATTATGCATTTATTTTCTATATATTACTCAAGCTGAGGTAAACAGTTATATGGAACAGACATCTGTTGGTTGCCAAACCTGAAGGCATTCTCAAAATGTTTTGATTTTAAAAATTAAACCAAAAACTTTTACACATAATTTATTACTTTGAATGTTTAATACAGTTGTAATTTATAGTGACATGCATTATTGTAGCATTAATACAAAATAATTAATGATAATTAATGGAAAAAATAGACTTACTTTTTTATAAGTAATTACACCTAATATTTGGATCTCTTTTCTTTCTTTTTTTGCTAATCAGTTTTCTTTTCACTTTTTGTCACTTTTAGTTTATGTTAAATCAAAACACTTGAACAATAGTAGTTGATACTAGTTTATTGTATTTCAAGAGACCTGCCTCCTGAATACTTAATTTGTTTTGATATAAGTTATGTTCTTTTAAAATTGGATTTAATATGCAGTAAAAGGAGGAGAGGAAAGATTCAAGAAAAAACATGAAAGGAAGAGAAAAAAGACAAAAATGTATACATAAAAAGCAGTTCCAGTTTTAAACAGAGTTTTGTTTGATCATTAAATTTTTATGTCATCCATCTCTTCAATAAAGTGCTTGTTGATGAGTTACTTTTTATCTTTAAAAAGATAACTAGAAAACCAGATAAAACTTTAAAACTGTGTATTAAAGAAAAATAATACCAGGAAACAATAGAAAAATACCAGGAAACAATAGAAAATGGTTTTGCATCAAGAATCTCTGATGGTGATATGTGAAAAGTATTTCAACAAGGCAGTATTAAAAGTTAATCAGATGAAATAGTAGTGGCTGTGTTCTCATTAGGTCAGTACACAACCAGTTTATCAGCAGAGAACAAACATATATTATCATTATAAATCTAGAATGATATGATATTTCCAGTACAAAAAAGTGATATTTTTGTTTTACCCATGTTCAATAAATCCTTAATTTTTCATATGGTAAATTCCATAACTTTGGCCTATAATTCAGAATCTGTTCTACTTTTTTAAACTATGTATTCTTTTATAAATGCTATTAATATTCTAATGAGTATTAAACCAAAACAGAAGGTTAGTGTGGCAAGGCTATATCATATGAGCAAATAACCCTGAACAATTTTATATTTCTAATTAAATAGTCAGACAGCATTTTCTAAAGACTAAAACCAGAGGTGGTATTCAGCATGTTCTGACTAGTTCTGGAGAACCGGTATTGGAAATTTTGAGTAGTTCACAGAATTGACAAATACTACCTCTGACTTGAAATTTTATAGTACTTCCCCTGCCATGCCCACCAAGCCACGCTCACAGAACCGGTAGTAAAAAAAATTGAATCCTATCACTGACTAAAACAATGAAAAAATGTTGATTTACACTCATCTCATGATTGTAACAATATTAATACAGGTGACACTTGGAATTGGGACCAGAATTGTCATTACTAAGAGATATAGTTATAAAGCATGATATCACATGATTGCATTGCTTAGCAATGGCAATTCTTGCTAATGTCATTAAGTGAGAACTGTACAGGTCATTCAGCAATGATCTCACATGACCACAACTTTTACTATTTTCTCCATTGATCTTGGTTTTTGAAAGCTGCCAAGGAAAATCAGAAATCACAATGATGTGACTGTAGTTCATTGAAATGTGATCATTGTAAGCCAAGATTATGATCACATAGCTACAGGGCTAAGTCAACTGCTGAAAATTTAAGAACTTTTCTTGAGTATTCTTCATTTAGCAGTGTTATAATTTTGAATGACCACTCAGAGTATGACCATATTCTGAGGACTGCCTATAGGCAATATTTTTAATAATGTTAATATTATAATTCTAATATGATATATTCCTATTCTTTATTCCTAAGTTTTTTCAAATAACTAATATCTTCTTTAACAATACCTTTTAGTTGTTCGTAGAAAATACTATAGTTTTGGAATTGCTCAACATATTTCAAGGCTGACATTAATTTGGGAATTTTAAATGCTCATACTGCACGCTGGATCAAAGTATGAACTCAAAATATATATTGATTGAGTATACTGCCATTGAAAGAATTGTTGTGCTTTAAATAAATAAAACTTGATTGACAATTAGCTAATCTGCATATTGATAAAAATGTATTCTTTCAAAATACTGACATCAGTTTATTGCAAGGTTTACAGCAGCCCATCTCTTTAATTCCCTGGATTTTATGATAGGAATCATATTAGAACTTCAACTCTTTGATGAAGAGAGGCTAGATGGAGTTTGAATCTAAAAAACACTAGCCACTTTCCAAATAACTTTTTCCAATTCCTTTATTAAAATTTTAAATTCAAGAAAGATGAGTATGAAAGTTGCATTTATAACAATAATAAAAATTACTGTCCAATTGACATTAACACTTACTTATTGTCAGTATATGAGAGTTCATGAATTGGAATAGACATGATAACAAGTCAGCCAATGGGAACTATCTGGTGACTAAGAAACAGCACCTGTTGTGAGTCAGATGGCTTGGAGATTGAGCGTGGTGGCTTCGGGTTACTGGTCTGTATATAAGAGTTAGTTTCCCTGTAATCTTGCTTCTGTGTTTATACTGCTTCTGTGATTATGACTTCTGGATTCTGAGTTCTGGTTCTGGGTATTGTATACATGCATCATACTTTATATTATTGTATATAAACAAGTTTCTTCTACAAATGAATCCTGCTGAATTATTTACTTGTGTGCTGGTTGGATTGCTGCAAACTCTGACAGGTTATGGGCCACAGTAAGACTGAACTGTAATCAAACTGATGGATTGCTTGCAGGGGTGGGATTCAAAATTTTTAACAACCGGTTCTGTGGGCATGGCTTAGTTGGTGGACATGGCTTGGTGGTCATGTGACTGGGTGGACATGGCCAACTCAATATCACTCACATCAAGGCACACATCTCCTCGCCTGGTATCTCATGACTATGGGGATGCTGCAACAGTCGTAAGTGTGAAAAATGGTCATAAGTCACTTTTTTCAGTGTCATTGTAACTTTGAATGGTCATTCCACACAAGCAAAGTACCAGCAAAGGAGGGGAAAAAAGCTCCAGAGACGTTCCTGAGACAGGAAGTCTAGTCCTGCCAAGAATGTAATAAGGGTTAACGGAAAGGCAGTTTCTGTAAGCAACATCAGAATGTTTCCTTCCTGCCTTCCTTACAGGATTAGGCCAGTAATTTCTTCTAACAACTGGTTCTCCAAACTGCTTAGAATGTTAACAACCGGTTCTAGCGAATAGGTGCGAACTGGTAGAATCCCACCCCTGATTGCTTGTGTTAAAAAAAAGTAAAAGGAACAAGGCAGAGAGGCTTGCAGGATGGTTGTTGAATTCAAGTAGAGCTCTCTGCCTCGTTTGGAACAGAAAAATAATATTATTTGGGCTGCAAAAATGAAATGTTTCCTGAAGGCTAAGGAGCTTTGGGATATTGGTATTAATCCACCCCAGGCACCATTAGCAGCAGCAGATCAAAGGCAACATGATAAGGCACTGGCCTATATTATCTTAAGTTTAGAAGATGAACAATTTTTGATTGTAGCTGATTTAAAGATTGCAAATGAGATTTGGAGGAAATTGAAAAATGTGCATGTGAGTGCATGAGCATGCAATTGTGCAATTATGGAGACAATTATAAAAGTTGAACCACAAGAGAGTGTGGAGAGGCATTTGTTGCATAGGCAAACTTTATTTATTGAGTGTGGAATGAAGATTCCTGAATCTCAGAGGTTGCTGTTGGTGTTAAATTGTCTTAATGAAATGTGGGACATTGTTTCAGCAGTTTTTGAGTGCAAACCAGAACAAGACTTACAAATGCAAGCTCTAAAAGCCTGTTTGGTTCCAGAAGAAAACAAACACCATTTTAAGAAAAGGCAACCAGGAGAAATTCCTTCCCCTCCTCCAAGTTTTTTTATTTTATTCTACATATACACATCAATGCATCACCAGTGTGGCACCTAAGCAACATACATTTTAGTGCAAACAAAAATAGCAACATTAATCATATCTCTTACATTCAAACTTATATAATTATAATGTTAATACACATTTTTGTATTAAGTTACAATCCTTCATTATTTAATTATTCAATATTCCAGTACATTCTTCTAATGCCAATCACCGTATTGTTTAAACATGTATGATAATTTCATTATTCAGTTTCTTCTTTTGTTTTTATGCATATATTTTATAAAAACATCTCTTTTGGCGAGCAGTGTGGTTCCAGGTTTTTACATTTCAATACAAACATGACCATAGTTACATATTCACATTTCTAATTCAATTTCATATCACATTATTACTTATTCTATTTTCTTTTAAATATTCTACTATTTAATATTCTATTAAATTCATTAAACTTATTTTATCCAATTTCAGTTTATATCTTAACTTATTTCATTTTTTAAAAAATATTCTCATATCTTTACAATATTATCTGAAATTCTTATTTCATTTCTTTTTTTTTTTTAATTATACATTACCCTTTGTCCCTAAAAAAATTTTTCTTTCTTATTTCATTTCTATATTGATTACACATATTACTTTTATCTGTCATATTTGCAATTTTATCACATACTATTATTCTATTTATTATTCAATAATTCCATCTTTGTTCTAATAGCTCTACAAATTGTCCCCTTTGGTTGTCAATTCGAGCTTACCACCTATTTACCTTGTACTTTCC
>NW_020769346.1:1132589-1325195 GCF_900518735.1 Pseudonaja textilis | reverse complement strand
ACACACACACACACACACACACACACACACACACATATATTCTTAAGTTTTCGCGGGTACTTACATGTATGGTATTCAGCTTTGTTCAGGTATTTTCCCACGTCATTATAGTTGTGCTTTTAAAATTGTAGCAATGTTTCAGCAGAATCTCATCTGCCATCATCAGGCTTCTGTATTGTGTTCATCTGTGGGTCAGGCTTTCACAGCCGTTTCTGTTTTAAATTTGGTGCTAGCCTACTACCGTGTTAAAATGTTTTTTTCTTCATCCTAGTTGGTTGGGAGTCTTGGTCTGTGTTTATTGGTCTTGGAGTTTACTGTGTTCTGCTTGATTGGTGTTTCTAATATCTTCTGTCTGTTTTGTGGCGTTTTTTTGTCTTGATTGCCTTGTAACATTGTATTTCCTGTATTGGAGGCTTTTAGTGCGGCTTGGCTTTGAGTAAACGGTCAGCTATCATTTATTAGGAAGTTAGGTTTCATCTGGGTGCCTGGTTGGGGTGTGTTTGAGTTGGGGGTATCAGGGGGTGTCTTTGTGCCCAGGTGTTTGCTTGGCTTGTGGTGTGGAGATTTTTTTGTTTGTGAGTGCAAGCTTCCAGATAATTGACAGTCTGGTGGAGTCACCTCTTCTATTCATGCTTTCAGGTCTTTTTCAATCTCTATGGCTTCTCTGATAATTCTGTAGCTGGGGTTTTCTATAGTGGCTAGGGTTTTGGTGCCATTGAAGTGGATGCTACAACCTGTGGCTTTCATGTGTTGGACTAGTGTGGAAGTGTGCACCAGCTTTTTTACTGCATTTTTGTGTTCATCCAGGCGGGTACTTATTCTTCTATTGGTCTGTCTGATGTATGTGGCAGGGCATGATGCACAGGTGACTTCACATATGCCTTGGTTTTGACACTCATCTCTAGAACAAAATGCTTAGCCGACGAACAACACCTAAAAAACGAACTACACACTCTCACTAATGTACTAACAACCAATGGATTCCAAAGAAAGAAGATTATCCACCCAATCCAAAAACAAACCCCAACCAAAATCCAAGACAGAGAACAAGAGAATGGCAAAGCCCTCCTCCCATGTATAAAAGGAAAATATCCACCATCCTAAGAAACCCTAAAGACAGAATCGAGTTAGAAAACCAAGGAATATACAAAATCCCATGCACCGCCTGCCCCAACTCATACATTGGACAAACCAACAGAAGAATTAGTGCACACATTGAAGAACACAAGAACTCAATCAAAAAAGAAGAACCGACCTCTTCCATGGTCCAGCACCTCAAAGCCACAGGACATGAGATTGACTTTAAAAATGCCAGAACTATTGCCAAAACTCAACACTTCAACAACAGAATAATCAGAGAAGCCATAGAGATAGAAAAATGCCCATACAGCATGAATAGACGAGATGATACCTCCCACCTACCAGCCATTTGGAAACCCGCCCTCATTAACAAACGAGTACCTAACATGAAGAATGACACCAGACCCATACCCACAAAGGCCACACGAGATGCTACCACCACACTTCCACGTAGAAAGCAGGTTCACACCCACACAGATGATGAGACATGACCACGGACCAGAAGCCGTACCGCAGCTGCATCACTACCCGCTTCAAACCCCTCTGACCCATACATGAAGCGAACTGACACCCAAAATGAAGATGTGGCACGACCACGAATGCAAAGCCAAACAGCAGGATCACAGCTCACCAGCTCAAATCCCCCAGCAACTAAGACTAACCTGAGCACAACCAAGCCACCACCTGAACAGAACACACCCCCAGCCAATCAGAACACAGCCAACCCCCCAACCAATCAGATCACAGCCAGGCCCCCAACCAATGAGAACATACCCCCACCCAATCAGAACACAGCCAAGCCCCCACCCAGTCAAGCCACACTCCCACTGGCAGTTAAAAGACAAAACAGCTGCAAGCTCAAATTACTCCAAGAAGCACAAAGCTGAAGACACAAGCCTGAAGATGACGAATGAGATTTCGTCAAAACGTCACCAAAATACTTCCAATTTTATGCGGGAGAAAACCCGATATATATATATATATATATACACACATACATACATATATACATTTTTCAGCATATATTGAGCAATGGTTAATTTTTTTATCTTTATCTTTATCATTGACGTGATCTGCTTTGTTACAATAACTCCTTCATTCTTTTAATGTTTTAATTTCTCTATATAGTTTATGATTAAATGCACGTCTTCTGTCATTTCCATAACTTATCCAAATATCAAATATTACCTTTTCTTTTACCACTCATACCAAATGTTCCATATTTCATAATAGTCACTATCTTGCCAATTTGTAATTTGTTTGCCAAATGTGTTCCCACTTATCTAATTCAATACTATGACCCACGTTTTTAGCCCAAATTATCATAGATTCTGTGACTGTTTCTTATTTTAATTTGTAGTCCAAAAGATATTTATATGTTTTACTAATTGTTTTCTTTCCCTCTCCTAGCCATATTTTATCTAATTCTTGTGGGGTCATAATTAAAGCCAAATTGTTCTATATCTTTTTTATAATGGGCCACCATGCTATCTCCTTTCCTTGAATTTGGATTTGGTTCCTATTTTTAAGCTCTCCAGTATCACATAATAAATCTTTATACCTGACAAAATTTTCATAATCCAATACATTTGGATGTGTGACTGCTTCCAATGTAAATAGCCACAATGGAACCTTTGGGTAGTGGTTTTTTTTAATCTTGAATATTGAACAACACATTTCTTATATGGTGCCTTTGGAAATATGAATGTTGTTTAGATTTTCCATTCCACATGAAAGCGTGCCAGCCAAGTTGGAGATCAAAACCTTCTAATACTAATAACCTTCTATTTCCTAATTTAACCCAATCCTTAAGCCAGTTTACTATAGTGGCATAATATAATTCAAAATCTGGAAGACCAAATCCTCCTTTTTTCTTGGCATGCTGTAATAATTTATATTTCACTCTGGGTTTTTTCCTCTGCCATATAAATTTAGATATACATTTGTTTAATTCTACAAAAAAATTCTTTTCCAGCTTGACTGCCACTGTCTGAAAAAAGAACAACAATTTTGGCAAAATATTCATTTTTACTATCGAAATACATGCCAATAGCGATAACTGCAATTTGGCCCAATTCTCTAAATCTTTAACTATTTGCGTTATTAACTTATCATAGTTATCTTTTTTAAGCAATGAACATCTAGCAGTCAACCAGATCCCTAGGTATTTTACTTTATTTACCACCTGCATACCTAATTTATTTGCTAGTTCTTCCTTCTGCTCCTTTGTACAGTTTTTTGTTAACACTTTTGTTTTTTCTTTGTTAATTTTTAACCCTGTCACCTTTCCATATGATTCTATTTCTCTTATTAGAATAGGATTCGCTTCTAAGGGTTCTTCTAATATAAATGCCATATCATCGGTGAATGCCTGGAGTTTATATTCCTCTTTTTAAATTTTTAGTTGTCTAATCTCTTGTTTTTGCCTAATTTGTACTAGGAGAGTCTGTTCTGCCAATATATACAATAGAGGAGCTAGGGGGCAGCCTTGTCTTACTCCCTTATTTATCTTTATGGTATCTGTATTTTCCCCATTTATTAATATTTTTGCAGTTTGCATGTTATAAATTGTCTTAATGAATCCTATAAAATTTTCACCAAATTTCATGCCTATCAGTTGTTTAATAAGGAAGTTCCAATTCAGGTTGTCAAATGCCTTCTGGGTGTCTAAAAATACCAATGCCATTGTCTTGGTTGAGTATACTTCATAATATTCTAATATATCCATAATGGTTCTTGTATTTGTTTTTATTTGCCTATGGGGAGGAAGCCATTCTGATAAATGTGGATAATTCTACTTAATACTCTCTTTAATCTTTCCTCCAATATTGTGGCCATTATTTTGTAATCTACATTTAAAGTGATATTGGTCTATAGTTTTGAATTTTTTGTGGGTCTGATTGTTCTTTATAAATAAGGGTAATATATGCTTCCATCTATGATTTAGGCATGTTAGCATTCTCCAGGGCTTCATTGTACAAGTCCACCAATATCTCCTCTATTGTTTCTTGGAATTCCTTATAGAATTCCAAAGGAATTCCATCTGGGCCAGGGGTCTTATTTGCTTTCTGTGTTCTGATTGCCTTCCTAATTTCTTCTATAGATATTTTATTATTCACATTTTGTTGCTCTTCATCAGTAATTTCGGGCAAGTTCTTTTCATTCAAATATTGATCAATATATTATTCTGGTATTTCTTCCTGTTTATATAATTTCATAAAAAAGACTCGTTAGCAATTTCTTTCTTTTCTTGGGTCTGCGTGCATAATTTCCCTTCCTGATCTTGGAGAGCTACAATCATTCTCTTTTCTTGTTCTATTTTAATTTTATGGGCTAACCACCTCCCCGGCTTATTTGCATTTTCAAAATAATTTTATTTTGCTAATTTAATTTTTCGGGCCAGATCTTCCTGTACATTTAGATTTATCTTATGTTTTACCAGATCTATTTCTTTCTTAATGTTTGAATTGTTCGGATCCTTTTGTCTACTTGTTTCCAAATCTTTCAGTTTCTCCCTCCATAAGTTTTGTTGCTGTCTTTTTTCTTTATCCTTTTTAATATTGTAAGCAATAGTTAGACCTCTCACATAGGCTTTGGCTGTATCCCAAAGATTCTGTAGGGAGGTATGTTCTCTTTTGTTTATTTCAAAAAATACGTTCAATTCTTTCTTTAACATTTCAATATATTCTTTAAATCTTAATATGGTATTGTTAAATGTCCATCTTCCAATTTTTCTCTTTCCTTTCCATTTAATTTGAATGGGATTATGGTCAGCTCATAGATTTGGCAAAATCTCAATCATTTCAATATTTTCCATTAACCCAGGGTCCATCCATATCTGATATATTCTGGACCAAGAGTGGTGGGGGTTCAAAAAAAAGTATATTGTTTTTTATTTGGATTTAATTCTCTCCACACATCTTTCAAGTTAAGTTCTCTTACTATATTATTAAAAGATGAAGGGAGTATTCTCCTTTCCTTTTGTGGGGGTGGGGAATGTTCTGTAATCTTTATCTTTGTCTGGGATTGCATTATAGTCCCCAACAATGCATACATTAGCATACTCAAATTCTATTATCTCATGGTGAAACCTATTATAAAAGTTTTTTTGGTTTGTATTTGGGACATATATTGTGACTAATAACATCTTTTTCTGGTTTACATTTTATTTCAATAAAGAGCATTCTCCCTTCTTGCTCTTGGTATATTTGTTTATGTTGCAACCAGTCCTTTACATATACTACAATACCCGCCCCCTTTTTTTGTTTGCAAGTGCCGAATACATTTTACCCAAATTTATATTCTTTAGGATGTCTGCTTGATTGTCTGGAATATGCACTTCTTGGATACAAGTTATGTCAGCGTTTTGTTTTTTGAGTTTCTCAAATATCTGTTTTCCTTTTGATGATAAATTTAAACCATTGATATTGACTGAAAATAAAGTGATTTCTCTATCAGTGTCACTGACTGCGTGAGGCATTTCTCATTTAATTCCTTGTTCTAGGCTCTCTTCTTCTTAGTCTGTTGCCTTCCCCTTCTTCTCTAAGATTTTGTGGTTCAGAGTGTGAATCAGATTCTTTTTCTCCAGAGAGTTGTTCGTCTTGGCTTCTCGTATTTAAGTCGTCTCTACTTTCTTGTTCTTCCTTGGGTCCTAGGTGTCATTCACAAAATTCCTGTGCTTTTTCAGTTGTATCAATTTTGTATTTTTGTCCTGTCATGAAACTAAAAGCCCCTCTGGGGTGAGCCACCTAAATGGAATACCATTTCTAATAAGTTGAGTTGATAAAAATTGGTAGCACCTTCTCTGCTCTCTGACTCTCCTGGGTATCTGTTTCAGTGTAACCACTTCATGATCTTTGTATACAAGTGGTTCATCTCTGGTCTTACTATAGAGCAGGTCTCGTGTTGTCTTCCTCGCAAATTGAATGTGAACCTCTTGGGATAGTCTATGTCTCTTCCCATAGTGTGCATATATACTCTGTAGACCTTGTCTACATCATTTTCAATTTCCAGTTTGGGTTTCTGTAAAGCTGCTGCTATCGTCATAATTACATGTAAATCTTCCTTTCTGTCTTCCACCACATTTTGGAAACTAAGATGAAATGGTGCCTTCTCCCATGAGCTGTTCAGAGGATCCAGTAGTGGGAGGTGCTTCAGTCTCTGCATGTCTAGGCTGGGCTTAATTTGTGGAATGCTCTTCCTCCTCCACAGGACTCCTCCCCAGTGTTCCCCAGTTTTGGCTCAGCCTCGTTGTGGATAGGCAGTGCTTTTTGTTCTTCCTTGGCTGAAATGGGAGAATTACTCAGCAGGCTTGGATATAGTCCAGTTTGTTTTTTCAGGCTTTTAGCCTCCAAATCACATTAAGATTTCCCGACGTTAGCTCTCTCTATCTGGTCGTCGGAGATCATTTGCATTTTTGGGCAGCGCTGTTTCACACCCCGAAGCAGCGAGCGGCATCAGCATTGCTCCGAGCCCCCCCCCCATCTGCTTGTTCTACCCCCTGCCATTGTGATTCTGCATTGCCTTTCTCTACATTGGCAATAGCGGCGTGGGCGTTTTCGCTCTCATCCGAGTCGTATCATTTGATTTTTGCCCTCAGAACTCTGTCTTGATGTGGAAAGCAGTAAGCTTAATTCTTTCCACCCCTTTCCCAGCTGTTTCTTTTAGCCACAAGGAGAAGCCGTCGGAGGCATTTCCCCACACAGTGGGAGTTTGTTGCTGGGAAGCACGTGTGCGGCAAAAGTAACGGCCATTGTTTTTGCCTTTGTTTTAAAAACTGCGTGGCCGCGCTATTCGTAACTCGAGCTCTGTGAGTAGCTTCCTTCCCAATCAGAGGTTTTTCTTCTGATAACCTAAGGAATTATTACACCTCGTTTTCTTATTAGAGTTGAGGCCATCCATGCATTATTGTTGACTTAACCCTCACAGCCTTACCCAGTCAGTGGCACAACAGTGAGCACCCAGGCCTGTGTGCGGCTGTGCAGGGAAGCTGTTGAAGGCCTCTATTATCTTGGCCTTTTCAGGCATTCTTAATTTGGTTGTTTGGATATTCACTATATCAAGCTGTTTTTCTATTTATTTATATATATATATATATATATATATATATATATATATATATATATATACATATATATTGATAACTATCATTCACTCTAATAATAATAATAATAATAACAACAACAACAATATAATAATAATAATATTCAGTATTAATATCTTAATAACAAAAGATATTATTATTGTGATATGACTCATATTATATATACATATATCTTAATTAAAACAAACAAACAAGGAGATAAGATATTATCAGGGCAACCGGTCCCTTCTTGGATCAGGCCCCTGGGCATGCCAACCGCCTCCACAGTATCACTTTGAATAACAAGCATACTGCATCTCTTTCAAACAAAATGGCAGGCGGTAGTAGCTCTCAGACCTCAACATCAAGGGTCAAAGCTAAATCTCAGCACAAATCCAAGCAGACAAAAGGTCATTCTAAAGCTTCAGAAAACAATGCCAACAGGCGCCATAAAGCATTAGAAAAACAAATAGATAGGCATGCAAGGGAGGCACACAGGGCCTCACAGGACCTTCTGCCCCCCAGTCCAGTACCGTCTACCTCTTCCCACCCTCCTCCTCCCCTAGATCTCTCCCTCTCATCCAGACACAGCTTGGTTTCCCAAAGTCAACAGGCCCAGTTACCTGGAACACAGACCACGCAAAGGGCTCCTGAAGCTACATTCACTCCGACAGCTGCTGGTCTTTGACAGGATGACATTCTTCCAGAGGAAGTTCCAGAGAAAATGAAGACGTGGATGGAGCTGGCAATCCGCCAGGGAATTGCAGTAGGTCTTCAACATGCAGTTCTGACCAGGGAACACCCTGTAACCACTGACTATGATTCTCAATCGGTAAGGTCGTTAACCAGATCGGAGCAACACTATACCCAGGTACAATTTCAGGGGACATTGCCCCTTCAGGGGCTGCAGGAGGAGGAGGAGGAAGAGGCCGAAGAAGTGGATCAAATTGATCAAATGGAACAGATTGAATCAGGAGCAATACATGACAGTGACCCGGCCCTGTCAGAAGCGGAACCCCTAGAAAGGGGGATGTCTGAGGATGAGGGCCTTGTTCCTGATCAACGTGTATTTACAGGCTTATTCCGCCCACAACTATTCAGATCACTTTTGTTTAAGGCAAAAAACATTGCACGCCTGAACAAGTCGGCCCCTTCTACCACTCCAACTCCTTCAGAAGTAGGACCAGAAGATCTAATTTTCTTTTCTTTTTTTAAAGTTTTATTTGGGTTTTCACACACACAAAATACAAGTAAAAAATCTTTTTTGAAAGTAGCATGGTCCTGGGTTACACTTCTTTATATAGACACAAACTCAATTTCATGCTCATTTTTGTGTTCTATTCCATATCTTATTACTATTCTGCATTTTCTATATAGTTTTTCCCCTCAACTTTTCTCAACTTTATTTTGATTATCTCATCTCAATTCAAATCATTATGTTTCTACTTTTGTCTGTCCTGTTTCAATTTCATATTATCTTTTCTCATTAAACAAATTTTCTCCTGTAGTTACTAATTGGACTATGACACCTTTATATCTTTTAATTTTATCCATTCAACTCTTATTTAAACTTCAATGTATACCTTAAGGTTATAACGTTCAATATAATATATAATACATAACTTCCAATCGAATTCTGCTTGGTACATTTTTAAAATATACACTATATTCTTAACAAAAAGGATTATAAATATATGTAATTAAAACCCTCATTCCACTCCAATTCAGTTCTATCATTAATATTCATTAAAGTCTTAACATCTTTAACATTTCTTTCCAATTAAATATCATACTTCCTTGGGGACACGTATAATCTTTCCATAATTAATTTTTCCCCTATTTCTCTTCACTTATGTTTTATAAATCATTAAATATTCATTTTATTACATTTATTTATTCACAAACATTCCACTAAATTACGATAACTATTTTATCCATCATTTTGATCATACATTGTTTCATATTTTCTGAAATTATTTCTAATATAACAATGTGTACCTTTGCAGAATCCCTTTTTCAATTAGATTTTCACCCATTATCTCTAAATAGGCCCTGTTTCTCCAGATCTTGTTATGTCCTTTATAACTTCTTTTCCTTTCTTTCTTCCCTCTCTTCTTCTCCCTCCCCCTTTTACCCCCTTGTCTCTCTACTTCTAATTCTCTCTTCTGCATTTCCCTCTTCTGTTGCTTTCTAATTTTATACTTATTTTTCAAACTATATTTTTGGGGGGTTGTTTTTCCAAATCTTAAACTTTTCATTCTTTTTCCCCCCTTTCCTTTTTTCCCCACATAAAATTACTTGTTCATTAAAGATGGCTTCTTCTTTGTCCCAGTCTTCTTGTTTTGCAGTCTTGTTGTTTCTCATAGTTCCAAATCTCCATTTCTAAGAATTGAAATACAAAGCCAAAAGAACCTCTCCCTTCTTGTGCATCTTCTTTGTACTTTTTAAGTTCCATTTTCAGTTCTTCTAAAAGTGGCGCCATTTTCAACCCTTTTAAACAACCACCCAATTGATTTTTTTTAAGAACAAGTTTTATTGATTTTTGAAGACAAACAAAACATAAAACATAAAAGTATAAAACCTCCTTTCTAAGAATTACTTATAAATTTTAACAAGGCAAATAAAGCATTATTTTTTAAAACATAGTTCCACATTATCACATTTCCATTTACACATATATATCTTTCCCAAATTTCTCATTATTTCTCCCTTCACTTTTGGTCAATTATATTTCTTTCTATCAAAGTTTTAGTAATTCTCAATCAATCATAAGCACACAGAATACATAACATAAAACAAGACATTAAAAAAAAACCTCCTTAGTTGTCATTTATACATGTCTTTTCCAAATTTCTCTCCCTTTGGTTTCATTCCTCCAAGGTTTTATTAGTTTGCAATCAAACATAACTAATCAAAACACAAAACATAAAGCATAAAACTTCTTTTGAAAAGTGGCTTAGCCCCCGGTTACATCTTTTTTAACAGACCTAAATCAAATTCATGCTCACCTTATATACCATTCATATCTTATTAACCATTTTATATTTTCTATATAACTTCTCCCATCTTTTCACTCTCTTAATTATGTTTTATTTATTTCATCTTATTTCAAAATCATTATGCTTATATCTTTTGTCTGTTCTTTTCCAATCATCTATTTATCTCTTCTGCTTAACAAAAAATTTCCCCTGTAATCACTTTTAAAGTATGACGCCTTCCCCTAAAGTAAAACTTATAATAATATATAATTTCCATCCTGATTCTGCATAGTACATTCTACATATTAAATCTTAAAATAAAAGAATAATAAACTTATAGTATAGTTAAATGTATAATTTCCATTCTAATTCTAATTCTGATTAGTACATTATTTTAGAATAAGAAAATAAAATACTAAGGTTATAATAACATTCAGACAATAACGAATTAGACTATAAGTAAGCATTAATCATTTTACACATTCTCCTTAATATTTTATTAAATATTGAAATCTATCATTATTAAACATTAATATTTTATTAAATATTCCAATAAACTATTTCAAATGCAAATACTACAATACTATCTTATGCACTCTTGCAGAATCTTCTTTAATTATGCACTATCCATTATCCTTCATCCCTAAAAAAAAATTGCTTTTTAAGATCTTGTTCTAGCCCGTGGCTTTTTTTTCTTTTTGCCTCCCTTTCTTCTCCAGTCTGGTCTTTTTGCCCCCCCCCCCTCCTAGCCTCCCCCTTTTTAACTTCCCCTCTCTGTTGTAATTCTCTTTTCAATTGCTTTCTAACATTGTACCTTCTTTTCACCCTATTTTTCTTTTTCTTGGTTGTTTTATTAAATCTTAAATTCTCATTTTTCCTTCTTCTCTTCCCATTTTCTTTCTTAATCGAACTTTTTAGTCCATTAAAGATGGCTTCTTCCTTTTCTTCTTCTTCTTCTCCTTCTCCTTCCTCAAGTATTTGCTGGTACGTAGAAACCGCCATTTCTAAAAAGTGGAAGGCATCTCCCAAGGAATCCTTGCCATTTTTCTGTCTTTCTTTTAATTTTTCATATTCCATTTTTAGTTCATCAACAGATGGTGCCATTGTAAATTTTTAAAAACAACCCAGATGCTTTCAATCTTAAAGTAACTTCCAAATGTCAAAGTTATCAAACAATCCAAACAAACAGTAATTATTTCCTCTTCTTCTCTTTACAATTTTTCCTCCAGGGACAAAATCCCAAATGTATTTTAAAAGCCGTATTACAGTTGATTGATGGAATTATAATCTTCAAGGCGTCTCCTTCAACAAAGTTTTAAAGATTTTTTTTAGTCCTCTCCTTCCCACTTGTAACAAAGTGCTTATTTTTACCTTTAAAAAGCAGGTTTTTCTGTGCTCCTTTGCTTTCTCCGTAAGGAAGGGGATTGAACTTTCCTTCAGCACTTTAGCTGTTGTAACAAATTCTTTTGGAAACAAATGTATCAATCCAAAAGTCAGGTTTCCAGGGTCTTTTGAAAGTAACTTAATGTCCCGGTTCAGCCAAGAAAACTTCTCCTTCTGGCTCTTCCTCCTGCACAATCTTATCTGGTTGAAGATTTCTTTGTGGCTGCCATTACTGACAGCCACTCCACCGCCTCAGGAAAAAGGAGTCTAGCTGGCTGGGGAAAGGGGGTGCAATATCCCCAGACCCCTGCCCGGATCTCCTCTGTCTTCCGCTGCCCCTTCAGGGCAGCGACAACCCCCAAATCCAGTTGGATCAGGGGTACCTCAGCGGCAAGCGCAGCAGGGACCCGCAGAGAAGCAGATTCCTGCCGCCGCCAAAGCCTTGCAACCGGAAGTCGCACCCAATTGATTTTAGTCATTCAAATGCAGTAACCAAAAATCCAGAAGTCACCAAGTAATCCAAATACTCCCGAGCTGTTTCTTCTTTTTTCACTTTCTCTTCCTGGGGTTTTACTATTTTACTATTATTTACTATTTTGTTGCCATGTTTCAGTTAAAATGTATCTTTTAGAAGTCTTGTTGTGATTTTACTGTAAGTTCTTTTTTATTCCAGACAGTCTCCTCCCTTCCAGATCCTGCCCTTTTATTCTTTTTCTCTCCTTTCCTACTTTCAAAACTTTTGAGTATCCAGAAATCTTTATTATCCCTTTGACATTTTATTTTCAGCTTAAATGCCTATCGATGCCAAAGTGGATTTTTAAAAAAATTTCTTGCTTAAGTCTCTTAGCTGTCAGTATAGGGGAAAGGAAGAGGAGAGAAAAAAACCCAAATCCTTTCCCTTTTCTCTCTCTTTCACTGCTTGAAAATCTTCTTTGGGAACAGTGTGATTTTTTTTATAGTTTAAATTCCAGGATACCTTATTTGTTGCTTTTGCTGTTTGACCTGGTCAACCAGAACTTTCTCTTCTTATTTTCCTCCTGCACATTCTTTTCCGGTCAAGTTCCTCTTTGGGGTGGCCATTTCTGACCACTGCTACAACTGCCTTCAGGAAAGGGAGTAATGGCCAGCTGAGGAGGAGAGATGCAGCTCTCCTCAATCCTGCAGGCAGTCTCCCCCCTCTTCATCACCTCTACAGGGTGGCTTAGCCCCAAAACCAGATGGCTCGGGGTGATCCAGCGGCGAGCTCGGATCAAAACTGTGCAGAGTAATGGTTTCGGTCTGTCGCTGAAGAAGCTCAAACCGGAAGACCCAGAAGATCTAATTTTCAACCAACCAGTAGTCAAGGCAGATGTGATTCCAGTTCCTCACATGTTTTCAGACCTGGTACAGAAACAGTGGGTGTCTGCAGCGGTGTACCCTGCCCCCATGGGATATGACAGGAAATATTTTAATTTGGCCCCTGATTTCTCAAAATTGTTGAATACTCCTTAGGTAGACGAACCTATTGTGGGATAGCATCCTCATCCTCCATTCCCAGTGAAGTGCTGGAGGAATTAAAGCCGGAGGAAAAATGGGCCGAACTTGCCATACGCAGGGCGCATCAGTCTGATGCGTGGGCCATTAGAGTGGCCATGGCCACTTCCTTCCTTACCCGTGCTTCTCTCAGGTGGCTCCGTCTCTTACGGGAGCATGTCCCTAATTCCAACATTAGAGTGCACCAAGATATTGCAAAACTTATAGCAGCCGCTGAATTCTCAGCTGACACAACTTATCATGCAGTTTTCAGCCAGGAACTTCACAAAGGTTCTTGCAGCTCTTGCTGCTCATCTCTGAGGTGTACCTGTACAACTCCAGTGTTACCTTAATGATATATTAATTTTGTCATCTTCCGTTCATCAAGCAGAGATACTCAGACCACATTACAATTCCTACAACTACATGGGTTCTCAATAAATTGGAAAAGGAGTCATTTAACACCATCGACTCAATTAATCCATCTGCGGGCAATCATAGGTACAGTGGAAGGCAAAGTTTTCTGTCACCAGATAGACAAAACAGCATCCATCAATTAGTTAAGGAGATCAGAGTTCAAACAAGGGTACCCCTAGCTGACTTATCAAAATTGTTAGGCAAAATGATCTCATGTATATCTATTATTCCTTGGGCCCGCCTTCACATTAGATCCCTCCAGTGGTTTCTGCTCCCATACCAGCGATCCAGCCCAAGCAACTCCAAATACAAGGTCAAGGTTTCCATCAAAGGTCCTCATATCTCTCCACTGGTGGACCAGACCAGTCATAAACAGAGGTTGTCTCTTCAAAGAGCCCCACAGACTTACCATCATCACCTATGCCAGCCTGTTTGGATGGGGAGCTCACTTTCAATCGCTCACAGCCCAAGGCCGCTGGTCCTCCACAGAACAGTCATGCAGCATAAACTGGCTGGAGCTTTGAGCAGTACACCTGGCTCTCTGCAGCTTCCTTCCATAGGTACGCAATCAACTCATACTAATATTGACCGACAACGGAACAACAAAAGTTCACATAAACAAACAGGGGGGCACACAGTTGAAACACCTCTTGTGGGAAGCGGAGCGCTTGTGTCATTGGGCAGAGAGCAACCTACTTTTCATCACAGCAGAGCACATTTCGGGACTGCCGAATACACAGGCAGACTGGCTAAGCAGGGCCACGGTCGATCAATCATAGTGGCGTCTCCATCCGACCCTGTTTCAAGAGGTGGTCAGGACATTTGGACAGCCGGTGGTGGACCTGTTCACTTCCCCCCTCAACACTCAGCTCCCAAGATTTTTTTTCAGGTACTCCTTGCAAGGAGCGGAGAACTTCAATTCGCTCCACTGTCGTTGGCCCCCGGAACTTCTGTACACATTCCCGCCACTTCCACTGCTTCCCAAGGTCATCCAGAAGCTGTTAGATGAGAGGGCGGAGCTGCTTCTAGTAGCTCCTTTCTGGCCCAGACGGCCATGGTTTGCAGACCTCCTCAGTCTATCCATATCAACACCATGGAGAATTCCACCAGACAGGGACTTGCTAACCCAGAGACCCCTTCAACATCCGGACCCTCAATGGTTGCACCTGACCGTCTGGAGGTTGAGCGGAGTCATCTGAAGAGCGAAAAGTTTTCCAACAGTTATTGCCACCATCCAAGCCACCAGATGCCCCTCAACAACTCGCATTTACAATGCCACATGGTCCAGTTTCTGCAAATGGTGTACCAAGTCTCGAATTGATCCCATCTCTCCATCTGTGCCTCAAATCCTAGAGTTCTTGCAAGAGGGACTTGACAAGGGTTTATTGCCTAATACGTTGAAAAGACAGGTGGTGGCCTTGGCATCAGTTCTCACTTGTGGAGGTCTACTATCTCTTTCCCATCACCCACGCATACGGAGTTTCCTTCGAGGAGCCACAAATTTACGCCCACCAGCGGTACACCATTATTCCACCTGGGACCTTAGCAAGGTTCTCATTGCACTCACTAAGGGCCCTTTTGAACCCTTGAAATCGTTAAGTCTCCAATTTCTGAGGTATAAAGTAGTTTTCCTTGTAGCGATCACTTCCGCTCGTCGTATTTCAGAACTTGCAGCCTTGTCTATCAGACAAGATCTTTGTGTCTTCCATTCTGACCAGGTGGTCCTACGTTTATACCCAAAATTAACTCAGCTTTTCACAGGGCACAAGAGCTGATAGTTCCTAATTTTTGTCCCAGACCATCCCAAGGGTTGGAACTACAATGGCATAGGCTTGATGTGAGGTGAGCATTGTGAATATATATTAACCGCATAGCAACTTTCAGAAAAACAGAAGCCTTATTTGTGTTGTTTCAGCCCAACACTCAGGGACGCAAGGTCTCATCTTCTACAATAGGCCGTTGGCTATGGGCCGCGATAGCGAAAACGTATCAGACTCAATCACTACAGGTGCCCGGGGCATAACATCTAATTCAACAAGGAGCGCCGCAACATCGGCAGCATGGGCCCCACAGGCACCAATAACTGAAAATTGTCAAGCTGCAACCTGGGCCTCTCCATCGCCATTCATTAGGCATTATAAAATAGGTGTGTTTGCACCCGCTGAGGCCTCCTTTGGCAGAAGAGTTCTGCAACAAGTCCACAGGGACCAGAAGGGGATTCCAGGCCAGACAGAGTTCCTCCCGTAGCTCAGGCCAAGCTTTGGTATGTCCCACTACTAGATGCTCTGAATAGCTCATGGGAGAAAGGGCATTGGTACTTACCTGACACGGCCATTCTCTTTGAGCTATGAAGAGCATCCAGCCCCACCCTTTTTCTGTCTGGTGGGGTCCTGTTTCAGCCAATGAATTTTTAGGGCATTGAGAACGAGGGTGTTTATTTCTCTCGTCTTTGCCAAAACTGGGGAAAGCTGCGGAGGAGTTCCGTGGAGGAGGAGGAGCGTTCCACAAATTAAGCCCAGCCTAGACATACGGAGACTGAAGCACCTCCCACTATTGGATGCTCTTCACAGCTCAAAGAGAATGGGCGTGTCAGGTACCAACGCCCTTTCTCTAATTCCATGTGTACCATCGAATCCCGGAGTTTGCACTAAAGCACTTTCCAATTTTGTTCTGAATGCTCTAATTTTTTCTCCACCATCTCCTTTCTTGCCTCTACTAATTTTAATTTCTGTTCATTTTTTATCACTTCTTTCTGCATCTTTCCAATCTTACTATTCAAATTTTGTATTTTGTTTTTCACTTGTCCTATTTCAGTTCTCATCTCTGTTTTTATGTCTTCATGATTGCTCACTATCAATTCGTGGGTTTTTGCCATCATTTCCTGCATCATAGTGAGCATTGCCGGTCTGCAGGCTTTGAGCTGAACTAGTTTTTTCTGCCAATAGCATTGCATGTATAGACCTCCACCCCATAGGTGAAGACATCGTTGCTGTAGTTTTCTTTCCTGATTTTACATTTGTAATTGATGTTGTCACCATTTTTACTATCAGTAGCAGCTCTTTCCAATCTACCATCAACTATCCCTAGTAGAGCACTATTTTCCTCTCCTTTTCAGTTCAATGGTAATATTAATGCATATATTATATTATTAATTAGCAAAATTCTATATGGAAAATCACAATCAGCTCTTATTTCTATTTTTTCTTATTGAACTTATTCAACTATTACAATACTTAAGAGAATTCGATATTAATCAAATACAGATATATTTACTCACAAAATCAACAGTCTTATATGCTTAATTAATTAATTTAAAGCAGCCAATTCATTCAAACAATTAAATTCTTATCTATATATAAATATCAATTAATCTATTTCTTTAGAGTTCTTAATTATATGCTTACCTCCAAATAAAAAGATCTCAATTTCTTACTATAGGATTATTATTTAAAGGTCTGAGTTCTATATTTATACAACACACTTTCAATTGTCCAGTTATTCAAAAATTATTAACCAGTATTCTTAGCTCAATATTCTAACAGATATATATCTATTAAGATTATGTTTTACCAATATTATTTAGTTACATCTATGTTTGACCAGTTGAGTGATGCCCATGGATGTTCTTCTTCTTCTTCTTCTTCTTCTTCTTCTTCTTCTTCTTCTTCTTCTCCTTCTTCTCCTCCTCCTCCTCCTCCTCCTCCTCCTCCTCCTCCTCCTCCTCCTTTTTGATAAATACGTTATTACATTTCTTAGTTCAAGTTCAAAGTGTCATCTTTAAATTTGCACAGTCACTTCTACCATTTTGTTTCTCCTTTCTGTTTTGGCTTCTTCTTCTTGCTCCTTTATTCTTTTTCTCCACACATCCTAGTTCCACTTATAAATCTTAGTTATCTTATTTCTTCCTTTTTTTGTTATCACAGTTATCAGACAAATATTGCAATTATAAAGTTTCTTTCCTCAATCCTTTCCTTAAATCTTTCAAAGTGTCAATTGTTCTTTCAAGTTTTTACTCTCAGCTGTTCTTCCGATCTCTCTGTCTCACTTGGACACCGTCACTGTCACTTTCTCTTTTTCTTTCTTCCCACAGTGCTCAAACGTCAAATGCCAAAAATATAATTATACAACCCACTTTTCAACTCCCAAGATAAAAGTAAATGCTGTTGTCTCACCCTTCAGCTCCTCAATTTTCAGCACTGCATTAATCAGCATGAATTCCTGCCATTTCTTTAGTTAGTACTTCTTCCGATATTTCTGCCGCTTCGCTACACTGTTTGGTTTGGAATTTCAATTTTCAATTTCCCTTTGTAGTATAAATCAGTATTCTGGAAATATTCTTTAATTTCACCTTTCCACTACTCAATTTGCTGTTCTCCACTTTTTGCTTCCTTTCTTCTTCTTTAAGCTGCTGGGCTGCAATGTCTTTGGTTCCGATCTGTATGATCTCCCTCTTCTGCTGCTGGTTTTCAGGGGATTCTCTTGTAATCTCCGGGATCGCAGCACTTCCCTGAGATCTCCAGGTCTTCCCCTTTCGTCTCTCTACCCCTCCAAGCTCCTGGAAGCCACCAAACAGTGAAAATTGGATCCTTTCAGAGCGGCGATCTGCTCCTCAGCTAAGCATCAATGCAGCGCCCAGCCGGAAGTATAGTCATTTTTTAAATCACCTCATTCTACATTGATAACAATATTCTCCTACCTACTACATATCACATATGCATATATATTTTAAGTCAGATTCCACATGGTATTCTTTTTCTCAATTGCCTTATAAATCATCTATATATGTCAAAAATATTAATCTATTCAATTAATTAAAGAAAATAATATTAATCTTTCCATCACAATTCTCATTATTCATTTTAATTTTATTCATCACTAATTGTCAATTAATATTCTTATAATAATTTCCCATTTCCATGTCTATTTCAATAAAATCTATATCTGGTATAATGATAACCTTTAAAAAGAAAAAAAATATCAGTTCCAATCTTATCTATTTTCAAATCCTTATTCTTATATATCACAACACATTACCTTGCAGAATCTCCTTCCCTATCCTTCTTTAACCCATTGTCTCTCATTCTGCTAACTATGTAATTTCTTTTCATTCTTGTTTGCTTTCTGCCTCCCTTTATTTTCTGGTCCTTTCTCTTAATTCCCCTTTTTCCCTCTATTTCTCATTCCAGTTATTTATTTTACCCACCCTCCCTCTCTCGATCTTTCTTCTGTAATTCCCTCTTCGGCTTTTCCCTTTTCCTTTGTTTAACTTTCTGAACCATTCCCTCTTTCATTATCACATCAAACCACAGATTTTTAATTTTAATTCTCCCCCCCCCCCCCGTTTAAATGTTCGTTCTTCCACTTGATCTTCAAGACTGGTTTTCTCTTTATTTAACTCCTCCCCCTCTGGTTCTCTTTTTTGTTCTTCCATCTGAATGGCCATTTCTAGTTTTTGTACTATATTACTGCACATTTCCAAGCTTACTTTCATTATTTCCTTCATGTCTTGTAGATCCAGTCTCATTTCTGCAAATAATTCTCCCATTTTATACACTTTTTTTAATACCCTTTTCCCCCTTCCTCGATAATTATATCCAATCCAAATGACCAGTAAGTTGTTTCAACCAGCATCTTTTATATTTAATTTCAACAATCAATGTCCATAAATCTTTATTTCCAGGTTCCTTCTATTAATTCCTTTTCCAACTTTTTCCCAGAGTCACTGGGAGTTCCAAAGCAATTTCTTCAAATATCCTTTCCTCTTGAATATTCTAACATTTCACTTTTTCAGGATTTTTATTTTATTAAAATAGAGTTCTTCTTATTTTCTTTTAAGTTCCAAAATCCAATTTTAAAAAGACCAAATGCTTTTCAAAGAGTCCTGAAATTTTTCCTGTACCATTAGATGGCGCTCTCAGTTCTATTTCCACATTCTACCCTTTCTTTCACTTTTCCTTTTTTTGTAAAACTTTTATTAATTTCACTAATTCCACTTTTTAGCTATTATTTCTATTTTTTTTAATAAATTTTTTATTGGTTTTTAAAACAAACATAAACAAACAAAACATAAAAACATCATATCATCTTCCATATATGTACATACAGTGTGCCAGTTGGTTTACAAATTGTTTTGTGCTTCCATTTCGTAGTCTTCAATTACAATTACATTGTATATGATCTTATATTTTCAATCCAATATTAAATACATTGGTATCATTATTAATCAATCATTTGACTATACTTTTATTCATTCATGCTTTTATTCATTCATATTTTGCTTAATTTGTTTTGTGACAAATTCATATTATCACCCCAAATCTATCCTAAAAACATTTTGTAGATATAATAAGAAAAGAATACATCTTTATATATTTAGCATTTTCTAAAAGTCTACATATTTCGTTACTATATTTTGTTGTCTAACCATTGATAGAATAGATCCCAAACTTTATAAAATTGTTTATCATCCTGTTCTCTATTTTCAAATGTCAATCTGCTCATTTCAGCACATTCCAATATTTTCTTAATAATTTCCTCCTGTGATGGTATTTTCTTATTGTTCCAGTGTTTAGCAAATACAATCCTAGCCGCTGTTAATACATTTACAATCAGATATTTCAAATCTTTACTATATATTTCAGGTAAAATTCCCAATAAGAATATCTCTGGTTTCAAGTCTATATGCTTTTTTGTCATTTTTTCCAACCATGTGTGGATTTTAGTCCAGTATTTTTTAGCATCTGCACAAGTCCACCACATATGGTAATATGAGCCAGGTGTCTGATGACATTTCCAACATTTTTCGGATTTATTCTTGAACATTCTTGCTATTCTTGTTGGGGGAAAATGCCACCTGTAAAACATCTTATACAAATTTTCTTTATATGCTGTTGACATTGTCATTTTATAATTTTGAGACCACAATTTTTGCCATTTCTCTAGATCAATCCCATATCCAAAATTCTTCCCCTAAGCAATCATATTTTCTTTAACTTGTTCTTCTTCTAGTTTAATTTCTAATAAATATCCATACAATTTTTTAATCACCTTTTCATCAGTACCTGTCAAAATCTTATCTAAATCAGTCAGTTTATTATAAAAACCTTCTGTTTTAAAATCTTTATCATACCTTGAATGTATTTACGCATATGAAAACCAATTCATCTTTATACTTTGTTCCTCTAGTTTTTGTATAGATTTAAGTTCACCCTTTTCATTCAATATTTCACCATATTTAACTGAAGAAAATGCTTCAATAGTTGATAGCCAGACTGGAATTTTCAAATAACATTCTTTTAATCTTCTCCCAGTTTAACCATACAGACTCCCATATATAATGTCTTCTAAAGTACACCTGTGTTTTAGTTCCTTTATACCATAAAAAGCATGCCACCCCAACAACAGATCATGTCCTTCTAATGTCAACAATCTAGTATTTCTTAATGTTATCCATGCCTTAACCCACATCAAATTTGTAGCTTGGTAATACAACTCCCAATTAGGCAAACCAAATCCTCCTCTTATTCTAGCATCATGCAAAAGTTTTAACTTTATTCTCGCTTTCTTACCTTGCCATATAAATTTCAACACAATTTTATTTAAATCTTCAAAATAGTCTTTTCCAAGCCTAATTGGAATTGTTTGAAACAAATATAAAATTCTGGGTAATATATTCATCTTGATTGTTGATATTCTCCCTATTAATGACAGTTGTAAATTTTCCCATTTCGCCAAATCTAGCGCTATCTGCTGTTTAAGTTTGATATAATTATTTTCTTTTAGTGTACTGCATCTTGTTGTCAAGTATATCCCCAAGTACTTAATCTTATTTGTGACCTGAATTTTCAATAGGTCTGCCAGTTCTTCCTTTTGTCTTGATAGCATATTCTTTGTCAAGATCTTTGTCTTATCTTTATTTATTTTCAAACCAGCCACCTTTCCATATGTCTCTATCTTTTCTATCAATTTTGATGCTGTTTCTAGTGGGTCTTCTAGGATAAAAACCAGATCATCTGCAAATGCTTGCAACTTAAATTCTTCCTTTTTAATTTTCATCCCTTTTATATTCTTTTCATCTCTAATATTTCTATTTAGCACTTCCAAAGTTAACACAAACAATAGAGGTGACAATGGGCACCCTTGTCTTGTTCCTTTTCTTATATCGATAGAGTCTGTCAGTTCTCCCTCTATCATTACCTTTGCCATTTGGTTATGATATATAGCTTCTATTGCTTGGATAAATTTTTTACCAAAGCCCATCTCTTCCAGCAGTAACAACATGAATCGCCAATTCACATTATCAAATGCCTTCTGTGCATCTAGAAATATCAAAGCCATTTGTTTTTCAGGGTGTGCCTCGTATATTCCAAAGTGTCCAAGATTACTCTCATATTGTCTTTAATTTGTCTCTTTGGCAGAAATCTATTTTGATCAGGATGAATAAAATTATTTAAGTATTTTTAAAGTCTTTCTGCCAATATTGAAGCAAAAATTTTATAATCTGCATTTAGTAGGGAAATAGGTCTATAGTTCTTGATTTGCAATGGATCGGCCTCCTCTTTTGGAACAAGTGTAATATAAGCTTCTGACCATGATTTCGGTATCCTCTTCTTTAACATAACTTCATTCATAACTTCTAGCAATGGAAGATTCAACAATTCTTGTAATGTTTTGTAAAATTCTGCCAGAAGTCCTTCTGGGCCTGGTGCCTTTCCATTATTTTGCTTCTTGAGTGCTTCAGTTAACTCCATCATCATTATATTGCTTTCTAACATTGTTTCAATCTCTTTAGGTATTTGGGGTAACTTAGCATTCTGTAGGTACTGTTTGATTCTTTCCTCATCAATATTCTCTTGTGTGTATAGTTTCCCATAATAGTCTCGAATGATTTCCTTCTTCTCTTTACTACCATAGCAAACTTGGCCTTGATTATCTATTAATTGCAATATTTTCCTTGATTCTGTCTCCTTTCTCAATTTATATGCTAACCTGGTTTATTTGCATCTTCAAAGTAGTTCTGTTTAGCACCTCTAATTTTCTGTGCTAATTCTTCTTTTTCTATTAGACCCATTTTATGTTTAGTTATATCCATTTTTAACTTAATGTCCTTTTTCTGTGGCATTTTCTGTAGCTCTTTTTCAAGTCCTTTATACTCATCCTCTAATGCCTTAGAGGCTAATCTTTTCATGGTATTTCTTTTCCTTGTATAGTCTATTATCAAGCCTCTGGCATATGCCTTCATTGTATCCCAGACATTCTGGATTGATATATCTTCTTTTTTGTTTTCTCTAAAGAAAAAAGCCAGGTCCTTCTCCATCCACTGTGTGAAGTCTTTTTCCTTTAAAATAGTATTATTTAGCATCCATCTAGATCTTCTTCTTTGTCCTTTCCATTTAATTGTCATTGGATTGTGATCTGCCCAAGTACTTGTTTCAATATTTATTTCTTGAATATTAGTTAACAATTCTGTTGACATCCATATCATATCTATTCTGGACCAAGATAAATGTCTATTTGAGTAGAAGGTGTATTGTTTAGTTTTAGCATTTCTTTCTCTCCATGTATCTTTTAAGTTTATTTCATCTACCATTAAAAAAAAGATTTAGGGACAGTCTTTCTGTTTTGCTTTATTGTTTTCTGTGCTGTATAGTCCAGTTTGTTGTCTACAATTCCATTAAAATCTCCCATCATAACTATATTAGCATAGTCCAGTTCAATTATTTTGATATGTAATTTTTTTATAGAATTCTTCTTGATTGTCATTTGGGGCATAGATTGCAATCAGAAGTGTTTCATATTATTATCCATTATTTCCACCATTAGTATTCTTCCGTCGTCATCAATATAAATCAATTTCGCTGAAATAGTCTCTTTAATATATAAAACCACTCCTCTTTTCTTGCATTGTGTCAAGGAGGTAAATATTTTCCCTAGTTTTGGCTGTATCAACAATTGTTCATATTGCTTTTTAATATGTACTTCTTGTAGGCAGATTATATCAAATTTTATTTTCTCTAATTTAACAGCTGAATTAAGTCCATTTATATTAATTGTAGTCAATTTTTTCTCTTCCATGGTTATATTTTATAATTAGGATTGGCAGCTCTCGTGGATCTTGGTTCACGTTGACCTTTGGCTTCCTCTTTTCCACCTACTGCACCTTCCTCTTTTTCAGTCGCCATTTGGCAGTCTTCTTGGAATTCAATTAGTGATATTTCTTTTTCTGCCTCTTCCTCTTTCCCTCTGAAAAATTCTGTATAAAATGATTCAGCTTTCTCAATTGAATCAATTCTGTATCTCTGTTCTTGCCATGTGAACATTAAACCTTCTGGAATCAGCCATCTATAATTCACCTCTTTTTAAAGTAGCAATTTGGTCAAGAATCGGTATTCTCTTCTCATCTCTCTCACTCTTCTGGGTACTTGCTTCAAAACCACAATCTCCTTATCTTTATATTTCAATGTTTTCTCTCTTGCCACTTGCAATATTTGCGTTTTAATGGCTTTCTTTGTAAATCTGATGTGAACTTTTTTTGGTAGGCTATTTCTCATTGCATATCTTGTGAAGACTCGATAAACCTTGTCTATTCCATCCATCATCTTCTCTTCCATTATTTCCAAAGCTTCAGCCAATATTTCTTTCATTATCCCAGCTAGATTTTGTCCTTTTTCTTCCTCTATACACACAAAGAGTGTAAAATGTACATACACAAAGGAGAAAAAGTTGTAAAATCCTAAAAAAGACGGAAAAGTGAAAAATAAAAAGCTTTTTTAAAAAAAGGAAAAATTCTTCAGGTTCTTCAACACCTTAATCCAATTAGGAGGTCTCAAATATAAAAGACTGCATAAGAGAAAAAGAAAAAAAACCCAGGAAGATAGAAAGAAAAAAACAGTATTGGAGGTAGATGGAAAAACAAAAATACCAGAAAATCAAAAAGAGAAAAAGAAAAAAGGCTACTCCCTTAAAAAGAAAAGGAAGGGAATCATTAATACTAAAAATTTTCTTTTAAAATAAAAAACAAATGTAAAAAATTAACTTCCAGATACAAGCATAAAGGGAAAAAAAGCAAAGACAAGTTCCAAAGAGCTAAAAGTCCAAATAGCTATTTCAAAAAGTAAACTGTTGAGGAGGGGCAGCTTAGAAAAAATCAAGAAAACACACTGCAGTTTGTTTAGTTATCCAAGGCTCTTGTTATAACACTCTTCTCCAGAAACCTATCATCTTTTCTTTTTCTATAACCTTCAGCACCAGACTCCAGCTGTTGATAGAAACCCAGAAGAGCACCTGCAGTAATACTCTCCCATTATATGAACTATATGAATTATATGAACAAGAGCAAGTTGGAGAAGGAGAAATTAAAGAATACTATTTAAAAAGCAGAACTACCTAAAGTACTAGAAGATATTTTTAAAAATGTTAGAGGAAAGAATTACAATGATGGAATTAACAGAAGCAATAAAAAGACAAAATAATGGGAAAGCACGAGGGCCGGATGCTCTACCAGCAGAATTGTATAAAAGTTTGCAGGACTCCCTTAGCAATACAGCGTTGGAAGTATTAAATGAAGTATTGATAGAAGCAAAAATACCCAATTCATGGGTGGAAGCCTATATTACCCTCATACCAAAAGAAGACTCTGATTACAACAGATAAAAACTTATAGACCAATATCGTTATTGAACTCGGACTATAAAATATTTGCTTCAATAATGGCAGAGAAACTAAAGAGATTTTTAAACCATTTTATATACCCAGATCAAAATGTTTTTTTTAACCAAGAGACAAATAAAAGACAATATGAAAATAGTCCTGAACACCTTGGAATACTATGAAGTACATTCAGAAAAACAGATGGCATTGATCTTCTTAGATGCACAGAAGGCATTTGACAATGTGAACTGGCAATTCATTTTGCCAGTTTGCATCATGAACATTTGCATCATGGTGAGAGGTTTATTAAAATGATTAAGACAATATATTATACACAATATGCAAAAGTGATGGTAAATGGAGAATTGACTGGAAAAATTGATATTAAGAAGGAAACAAGACAAGGGTATCCCTTATCACCACTATTATTTGTATTAATGTTAAAAGTGTTAAATAGGAATATTAGGAAAGACAAGGAAATAAAAGGGATGGAAATAAGAAAGGAAGAATACAAACTACAGGCATTCACAGATGATCTGGTTTTTATATTAGAAGACCACTAGGATAAGGACCCAAATTGATAAATAAGATAGAAGAATATGGGAAACTGGCAGGATTGAAAATAAACAAAGGGAAAACTAAGATTTTAGCAAAAAAACATGACAGAGAAACAGAAAAGAGAGTTAATAGGTAGGTTAGACATTAGAAAGTGAAATATTTGGGGATCCAACTAACAGCTAGATGTGGAACAATCAAGGAAGATAACTATTATAAACTGAAACAACAAATTAAGACAGATTTGGAAAAATGGGGTAATATGCAGTTATCGTTAATAGGAAGAATTGACTGCCAGATTTGTATTTGCTCAGAATTGGAAAAGCGAAAAAATTCTGGCAGAGGGAAAGGTGATTGAGTGTGCAGATATGAAGAGATTAATATTGGCAATCAAAGAAAAAGAAAAAACTGAATATTATATAATATGGGACTCATTTTATCAGTGGTTGGAAAATAAAACAAGTTAAAACTGAGTAGATGAATATATAGAGAAATAAGTTAAGATTATTATAAATTAATAAATATAAGAGATAAAGGTTTATAAAGGAATGTTATATTGATTATTGTTATATTGGTAAGAAGGTATTAATTACAATTGTTCACACAAGATATATCTACCCAGTCAACACACTGTTTAAATGAAAGATGGATATATTGTAAATATAAAATAACAAACCTTGGAGGAAAAAAATTGTATTTAGATTAGTCAAAAGCTACAGCATAGAATAGATTTGGATTATTTTCAAATAATAGGCATTTTGTTATTTTTATTTTTGATCAACAACCTTTTGAACATTTGTTCATTAATATTAACTGTAAATGACTATTTTATGACAGTAGACAAGGATCTCAGCTGGGAAGCATTATGGAAGGTCATATGCCATCTATCTTAAGCTATGAGGATTTAATTGGGGGAACCAAATTAAGTTGATTGAGGAAAAATGCCCTTGATCTTTTATTTATTTCACTTTCTCAAATAGATTATTTTTTTTCTAAACATTTAGATTTAAATTACATCCCAATGACTACATGGACACATTATGTAGTTTTCTTGGTTTGCTATTGTCTTCTTCTAGGATGTTTATCAGTTTACTAGGCAAATTAATCAGGTTCGAGCCAACTGCATTTATATAGGGTCAGCCAAGGCTACCATGTAGCTACCATTTCTAAATTTAAATGGTAAGTCGATTTTTATTGTTATAAAGTTTAGGATATTATAATTTGAGTGCATCCAAAATACAAGAACAGAGGTGGTATTCAGCAGTTTCTGACCAGTTCTGGAGAACCAGTAGCGGAAATTTTGAGTAGTTCGGAAAACTGGCAAATACCACTTCTGACTGGAGATTTTACAGTATCCTTCCTCTGCTACAAAACCAGTAGTAAAAAAATTTGAATCCCACCACTGAACAATAAGAATTTCATCAAAATGATAACGTGTTTAATTTGTCTTTTTTCTTTGTTTTGAAGCATGGAAAGCTGATTATAGGAGCATAAAGAAATATTATTATATGTGAGAAATCTACAGTTACATTTAATCCAAGACTGGTGAGAATATAATTCAAGTCTTACCTAAGGACCTAGTAATTATTAAGATAGCATCTAAGAATTTAAGCAGGGTGGCCATTTGTAAAATTAGAGTATTCAGGATGATAAATTTATTATTCCCAAATATCTAGGAAGTCTTTTGAGATGGTTAGATAATGTTATTTATGCAATGGGCATGAATTTGGGCAAACTCATAGAGACAGTGGAGAACTGGCATCTTATAGTTCATAGGGTTGTGAAGAGTCAGACACATCTTATCAGCTGAACCACTACAAAGGGAAATTCTTTAGTATCACTTCAAGTTTTCCAGTCATGATTGATAAAACAATGGGTTTCTTCTTCCATATTTACCAATATTTAATAATTATTTCCAGCTGTTTTTCCTCAATACTATTATCAACAGGTATGGTATAGCAACATCCATAACCCAGATTTTTTTTCAACAATCGTTATACCAGGCATGCCATGAACAAGATGCTAGTCTCTTTGTATTTTAAAATTCTGTAAAATCTTAACCCACTTGTTTTCTAAAACCTTATCAACTCGATGCTCCAGTAATTTTTACTACATTCAAATCAGAGTTGGTATTCAGCAGGTTCTGACCAGTTCTGGAGAACCGGTAGCGAAAATTTTGGGTAGTTCAGAGAACCGGTGGTAACCTTCCCCCAGGAGTGGGGAGGGAATGCAGGTTTTACAGTATCCTTCTCCTGGAGTGGGGTGGGAATGGAGATTTAACAATATCTGTCAGATGGTGCTCCATTCAAAATCCAAGAAAGAAATACTTAGATTCCATTAATTAGAGAAAAGATATCTTTTACTGGAATTCAAGTGGTAGCAACAAAAGAATTCTGAATCTGAGAAAATGAGCGCGTAAATTACATATACAAAGTGATGGCAACATTCCCACCCCCAACAGTTCAATTGGCTCCTCCAATTAAAAGTTGTGTATAGCATCATGTGGGTACCAGGTGGTGATGAGGCCTCTGTCCGTTGACCTTGACATATCTTGATAAAGATTTGCGGCTGCGCATAGCATAGGATAAAAGCCTAAGCAAGAACTCCTTCCCCAACTTATACAGTTCTGTTATGTAACACCTCCAGCTTGCTTCCCATACCATGTCCCCCCTCCTCCCCCCGTTACTTATGACAGCCAAAAGATGCAAAGCAAAGGAAGAAAATCTTGAAGGCTGACAGTACCCTTCCCCTGGAGTGGGGTAGGAATGGAGATTTCACAATATCCTTCCCCTGCCATGCCCACCAAGCCACACCCACCAAGCCACGCCATACCCACCAAGCCATGCCCACAGAAACAGTAGTAAAAATTTTTGAATCCCATCACTGATTCAAATCCCAACTTCTGCCAAATATATTATTATATACTTTATTCATTAAACATAAAACTCAGTCAACTGAACATTTAAAAATGTATCACAAATACCAGTGACTTGTGCTAATGGCTGATACGGTTTGCTGCCAGTGTCCTACGTATCAAACAACTAGCTTCTTAAAATATACGATGTTCCAAGTAGCACAGTTTTTTGCAGTTCCGCTGGTGAGATTGCAGGAAGCTGCAATTTCTTGATGTGTTTTGTAAAATTCTTAGACATGGTATCAAGGTCCCCTATGACAATGGCTAACACTGTTACATGTTTCATCCATAACCGTGTAGTTTTGATGACCAGGTTGCGATATTTCGTGATATTTTCCAATTCTTTTTCTTCAATTCTGGCATCTCCTGATACAGCAATATCAATAAATTGTACGCTTCGGCCCTCAACAACCATAATATCTGGTGTGTTGTGTTCCCAAGTGGTGATCCGTCTGTATTTGAAAGTCCCACAAGATCTTCACCATCTCATTTTTGACAACTTTTTCCACTTTATGTTCCCATGGTAACATAAAGGTAGGGTGTATCTTTTACATAATGACCAGTGGATTAATTTAGTAACTCAGTTATGACTAGCTTTGTAGTCAGTTTGCGTGATTTTGCTGCACTCACATATTATGTGTGAAACAGTTTCAACTTTGTCATTGCAAAATCTGCAGTTTGGATTGTCAGTGGATTTTTCTATCTTTGCTTTCATGGCTTTAGTTTGTAGTGCTTGTTCTTGAGTAGCAAGTATTAAACCTTCAATTTCTTTCTCTCTTAAGCCATGCCCATGTCAAGTTGTTATCACATTTTCCTTCAATGTTTTTAGAGTGCTGTCCATGCAAAGCTTTGGTTTTCCATCTATTTAATCTGTCATCTTTTCTTATATTCTGCCTCCCCCCCCCCGCCCATATTCTGCCTTTGTTTCTGTTGTTTTTATAATGTTCTCCATTTTTTCAGCCTGCAGCAATTTTTCTGTACTTTGGTTCACATAATCATTCAAACTTTCTTTTTCTTCTTCTACAGTTTG
This sequence comes from Pseudonaja textilis, assembly GCF_900518735.1. Next base: position 1,295,595 of record NW_020769346.1, on the reverse strand, counting down.
ATGGATTTGCAATAGCCCTCTGCCCCCTATTTTTCTTAGCAGGTATAACCTGTTGATGTCACTTTGTGGATGTAAAATGTGGTAAATATTCAACAGTTTACATATTTTATGGTCCAGGTTTTCCAGTTCAGCCACAGTCCAGTTGATGATTCCAGCTGGTTAGCGTATCACTGGAACTGCCCATGTATTAATGGATTTAATTATGTTTCCAGAATTCAATTTTGATTTTAATATTTTGCGGACCTTCCTTGACTCTTTGACTTTTCCATTCAAGATAGTATCTGCTTCCAATATGCTTAGGCATTTGTAACCGTCATCCTTTGCTAATGCTTTCACAATGCTTCATTTTCACAGTTCTAGTCCTTCTATTTTTTCCATTTTTCCTCATTGTATGGAATAGTATAGCACATTTTTCAAGTCCAAAGTGCATTCTGATGTTGTTGCTGAACAGTTGAACTGTGTTGAGCATTGATTCAAGTTAAGTTGGGCTTTTTAGAGTTTTAAGTCATTCATGCAGAGTAGATGGTTTATCTTGCCATGTTGGCTTGAGATTTGGTAGCACAGTTTTGGGTTTTATAGAATTACTGTCAGTGGAATTAATGCAATGTTGAATAGTAGTGGCAAAAGTGAATCCCCTTGGGAGATTCCTCATCTCATATTGACTTCACCAATGTTCTCCCCATTTGCTATTAGAACTGTTTTCTATTTTTTCATATTTGCTTTCAAAATGTACAAATAGTTTTGCTGATTCCAAAGTTTTTCAGACAGGCATTAATCTAGCTGTGGAGTAGAGTGTCAAATGCCTTCTTTTAACCTATCCATGCCATATTTAAATTTGTTCTTCTTTGTTTTGCATTTTGTAGTACCATTTTGTCAATGAGCAGCTGATCTTTTGTTCCTCTTGATTTTTTTGTAATTTCCTTTTTGTTCTACTGGGTACAAACTGTTTTCCACCATATGATTGAATACTGAATCTGCCAGTACTCTTGTAAAAAGTTTTAACATTGTTGGCAGACAAGTAATTGGGTGATAGTTGCTTCGTTCTATGCCCTTTTCTGGATCTTGCATTATCATGTATGTTCAGCCAGCTGTTAACCATTCTTCGCTTGTTGCATTTTGAAGCATTTCATCAAATTGAGTGGCCATGCGATGATGGAGGCTGATCAGGAGTTTTAACCAGTATCCATGCAGTTTGTCCTGGCCTCCAGTTCTTGACCTTCTTTACTTGTGCAATCATATCAGTTGTTATTACAACATTTTCCATTTTGTTTTGTGTTGTTTGTTTTGAGTATCTTTGATCTAGGAGGCAGTTTTATCATGCTCCCCTGGGTTTTCCCACAGTTGTTTCCAAAAGTTCAAAGTTTTTTCTTTACATAGGTAAACATTAGTATGGACTCGACTTTCATCAAGTGACTGGTAGAAGAAATGTTGGTTTCTTCTGAACTGGACATTTTCACAATATAATTTTATTTGTCCTTCATATTTTTCAACTTTCTTTGCTGCTGCTAATACATGCTGTTGTTATTGTTATTATTATTAATGGTTAATCTTTAGTGAGATTCACAACCTTTGGGGCTGGTTGGTAGCTCAACAGCTTGAGTCTTAACCAAGGACCTAGAAAACTGTTCAGGTAGCGTCGAAAGATATAAGCTGTTCCAAGGAAGGGTGGTTTTTTGTAGAATCAGGGTAGGAATATGTGCCTACTTCTTAAAAAAGCTATCCACTGCCATAGATGAACCTCTAAGCATAATCTGAAAAATCTTTCAGGACCAGCTCCTTGCCAAAACTATGCTCACAAGCCACGGTCATCCCCATCTTCAAAAAGGGAGACCCCAGCCTAGTTGAAAATTACAGACCAATCTCTTTATGCTGTGTCACCTGCAAAATAAATAAATAAATATTCAAGTCTGATAAATTCAGGATTTCCAAATAGTGAAGTAGCCCTTTAGATATTGCTCCAAGGACTCCAATTACAATTGGCATAACACACAATTTGTTTTTCCAAAGTAGCTCAATTTCAATTTGTAAGTCCAATATCTTGTGATTTTTTTCTTGCTGCGTATCTACAATTCGTGCATCACCAGATAGTGCAATGTCAATGAACCAAACCCTTTTCTTCTCAACTATTGTTATGTCAGGCATGTTGTGGGCCAAATGACTTTCTGTCTGAATTCTGAAGTCCCACAAGATCTTGACTTTTTCATTTTCCAGAACTTTCTCAGCCTGATGTTCCCTGTAGTTGTTACTATACTCAAATCCAAACTTTTGGCATAGTTTCCAGTGAATGATTTTTAGCAACTCGGTTATGGCATTCTAAATATTTATTTATTTATTTATTTATTTATTTATTTATTTATTTATTTATTTATTTATTTATTTATGTCAATTGCTTACAAGATAATAGGTATAAGTAAAAACATATGAATACATGGATACATATAAGAAAAAAAAAAGAATCAATAGGACAGGGATGGTAGGCACGTTGGTGCGCTAATGCACGCCCCCTACAGACCTCTTAGGAAAGGAGTGAGGTCAATAGTAGACAGTCTAAGGTTAAAGTTTTTGGGGTTTGGGGAAGAAACCACAGAGTCAGGTAGAGTATTCCAGACATTCCAGACATTTGTTGCTGAAGTCGTATTTCCTGCAATCAAGTTTGCTGTGATTAACCTTGAGGACATTGCAATGTATGATTTTATATACTATACTTAGATTGGACGAAAGGCGGTGTAGTTCTTGGTTTTCTAGGTCTAGAATTTTGAGTCTGGTGGCATAAGGTATTCTGCAACGAGCAGAGGAGTGGAGAACTCTTCTTGTGAAATATTTCTGGACTTTCTCAACTGTGTTAATATCAGATACATAATGTGGGTTCCAGACTGATGAGCTGTATTCGAGTATTGGTCTAGCAAATGTTTTGTATGCTCTAGTTAGTAGTGTAATATTACCAGAGGAAAAGCTACGTAGGATTAGGTTAACAACTCTTAATGCCTTTTTGGCTATGTAGTTACAGTGGGCTCTAGCACTTAGGTCATTAGAGATGAGTATTCCAAGGTCCTTTACAAAGTTTGAATCATCAACAAGGTCTTGACTATTCAGCTTGTATTTTATTTTCTGATTTTTTTGCCAATATGTAAGATAGAGCATTGATTTGTTGAGATTTGAAGTTGCCATTTGTTTGACCATTCTGATACATAGTCAAGATCTTTTTGAAGGGTAGCAGTATTGTCTGTGGTGTTGAATAGTTTTACATCATCAGCGAAGAGAACGCAGTTGCTCTTGATATGATCACAGAGGTTATTTATGTAGAATATGAAAAGAGTTGGTCCTAGAACACTGCCTTGGGAGACACCACTGTTGATAGGTACAGAATTTGATAGGACACTCCCAATTTTGACCATTTGTTGTCTGTTTGACAGGAATGCTTCTATCCAGTTATGCAGGTGTCCAGGGATACCGTAAGATTTTAATATTAAGAGTAGTTTGTCGTGTACCTCTGAATCAAAGGCTTTGCAGAAGACAATGTAGATTGCATCCATTGCTTTGCCCTGATCAAGTTGTGTAGTCCATATGTTTTTGCAGTGTATGAGTTGCAGATTACATGATAGTTTTTTCCTGAAACCAAGTTTTTTATTAGAGAGTAGGTTGTTCGTTTCTAAGTGGAGGATGATGGATTGGTTAATAATTGATTCCATGACTTTCCAGGTGATGCAGCATAAAGAGAGTGGTCTGTAATTTTCAACTAGGCTGGGGTCAGTTTGTAAAATTTTGCTGCATCCACTGATTAAATGGTCAACTGTTTCATCATTCTCATTACAGAGGCAGCATTTGCTGTTGGTGGTGACATGCTGAATCTTTGCTTTCATGCAATTTGTGGCTTAGGCTTGTTCTTAAAGCCTTGAGTTTCTTTTTTCAGTATTCCTGATTTTAGCCAATCCCAAGTAAGCTTTTGATCAGCTTTGCCTTCAATTCTTTTCAGGTATTGGCCATGCATAGCTTTGCTTTTCCAATTTCCAATTCGCTTCTCAATTACTTCTTTTTTATATTCAGCTTTTGACTTGGTTGTCTTCAAAAGGCCTCCTTTATGTACTCCCTTAATCATTGGCTCTTCACTTTTCTGGATGTAGTCATTCAAGCCATGTCTTTCTTCTACAATCTGCTTTACTTGTAGGAGACCTCAACTACCCTCTGCTCTTGGTAGATAGAATCAATCAACATCACTTTTAGGATGCAAAGCATGATTCATAGTCATAAGCTTCCTTGTTTTTCTGTCCAAATTGTCCAGTTCCATCTGGGTCTAGTCAATTATTCCTGCAAAGTATTGAATAACAAGTATAGCCCAGGTATTTATTGCTTTTATCATGTTTCCACCACTCAATTTGGACTTTAAAATCTTGTGAATTCTTCGAAATTACTTGGCTGAAGTTGATTCCTTGACTATATTATGCATTAAATCAGAGGCTTCTAAAATCCCTAAGTACTTGTAGCCTGCTTCTGGCTTCATTGCCTTTATCATTTCTTCATTGTCAAGTTCTATTCCATCACCTTCTATGACCTTGCCTGTTTTGATTGCCATTGTTGCACATTTGTCAATTCCACAGTGCATGCCGATGTCCTGGCTAAATTCTTTTGTACTTTCAATTAGTGAATTCAGTTCACTTTTTGTTTACCAAACAGCTTCAAATCATCCATGTACAACAAATGTGAAATTTTCAATCCTTTCTTTGCAAGTTCATATCCACCGTTCACCTTCTTTAAAATGGTTGACAGTGGTAGCATTGACAGAATAAATAATAGGGGTGACCCTGGAAGATGCCTCGTTTAATTTCAACACCTAGTTCTTCTCCATTAGCCATAAGCTTTGTTTTCCAGCGATTCATTGAAATTTCCATGAATTTTTGAATGTTGCTGCTGATGCCAAAGATTTCCAGGCATTTCTTAATCCAGCTGTGGGGGACTGAATCGAACACTTTCTTGTTGTCTATCCAAGCCATGAACAGATTGGTTCAATTTTTGTTTGAATTCTTCAGAATTAGCTTGTCAAACAGTAGCTGGTCTTTTGTTCCTCTTGGGTTTTGCAGCACCCTTTCTGTTCTACTGGAAGCAGATCTTTCCTTTTCAAGCATCCATAAATTTGATTTGCAATTATGCCAATAAGAAGCTTATAGCTTGTTGGCAAGCAGGTAATTGGTTGGTAATTTCCTGGATCATTTCCTTTGTCTTTCTCTTTCTGAATTAAAAAAATCTTTCCAGTTGTTAGCCATTCATCATTTTCAGGCATTTCTATAATTTGATTCATTTGGACAGCAAGCCTTTCATGTAACATTGTTAATGCCTTCAGCCAAAAGCCATGTAGCTCATTTGATCCAGGTGCACTCCAGTTCTTTATTCTTCTTGACTGCCTTTGAACCATTTCATTTGTTATTTTCATATCTTCCGTTTTGGGCACTTTCATTGTGGACTCAATCTGTTTCATCCAGTTTGCACTTGTTTTGTGCTTCTTGTCATTTTCCCACAGGTTCTTCCAGAATTTCAGAGCTTTTTCTTTACCGGGCTTTTCATTTGTTGTTACCCTGTCTTCCCTTTCCAGGTTTTTATAAAACTGGTGCTGATTTGCTCTGAACTGTGAGTTTTGTTAAAACTGGATTAATCAATTTTCGTATCTCTTAATCTTTTCAGCAATGGCAACAACTCTGTGCTTCAGCTCTTCAATTACTACAGCAATCTCCTTGTACTCCAAATCATATCTTGCAGCCAAGGTGCTTTTGATCTGCTTGTTCTTTAGCTGGCCTTGCCTTAGATTCTTCAGGTTGCTCAAGTCTCCACATAGTTTCTTAATTTTCAATTCCAACCAAATTTTCCACTTTGACTTCCCTTTCTTGCCTCTTTGGTTCTTTTGTATTTTCAAACCCAATTCTTTCGTGGTTATGTAGGCTGCTGCATACATCAGCTGATTAGTTTCAGCTAATGTAGTAATTGGGATGGTTTGCACAGCTTCATTGACTTTCTCCAGTGCATTTGCTAGTGCTTTCCGATTAACTTGGTTCAGTTTTGGCAAGCGCATTCTTTCAGTGTCTTCCATTTGATCCTTTATTTTCTCAGCTACTTTATCTTTATCTGCTGGTGTTTCTTGATCTTCACTTTTTTCTTGTTCTTTATCTTCACCAATTTCCGCAACTTCTTCCCCTCTTTCTTCTGCAGGTTGTTCTTGAATCTGCAATTCACTCACATTATCATTTTTCTTCGTTGGTATGGCTCAGGCCATTAGTTGCTTTCTTTTCAATTTCTCTTAATTCTGTTGCAGTGAAAAAAATGTGGCTCGGAATCACACATCGTTGGTCCATTAACCTTTGTTCACTGATGTCACAGTCCATGCAATTTGTCTTCCAGATCTGATACATTTGTTTTTGAAATCCACATTTTGCTGATTCAGGTTGGTAGTAAGCTTCCATAATCAAGATATTTTCTTCCCTGGTCCAGATTTTTAGCTTTTTCACTTTTTCTTCCAGTAGCTTGTCAGCCCCATGCCCTGGTTGCCTAGCAGAGGGAGCTGAGCCCTGTAGCTCATTTTGCAAAGAATGTCCAGGAGCCATAGCATCCAACGGAATCCTTGTTAATCTGGGCGACAATTCAGCCAGCGTAAATTTCATTTTTCTTGTATTCACCATGTTTAACTGGGTTGTGGAGCAAATTTTGTCTGACCCTTCACCTAAGACCTGTCTGATATGGTTGCACCTGTTCATCATAGTCCCTAGGATCACTAGGACATGCAAGCTGCTCAACCATGATAGGGTAAAGCTTCTCGGAGGGGTTGTTATTATAATAATGATAATGATCGTGATCGTTATCAGGATCATCATCATCATCATTAATAATAATAATAGTGGTAATAGTAATAAAATTAGCATCAGACCTTAGTGACCTTTGTGGTGATCAGTTCTCAATCTGGTGCCTCAAGTCTTCCAACATTGCGTCCATCACCACTGTACTCATGTTCATCCATCTTGCTGCTGGTTATGCTCTTTTTCTCCTTCCTTTCATATTACTCAGCATTACGGAATTCTAAAGAAGCCAGAATCTTCTTATAACTATTATGATAGTTTGAGCCTGGTCATTTGAGCCTCAAATGAGAAATCTGGATTGATTTATTTTACTTTCTATTTGTGTGAATGTTTGGCTATGCATGTTATTCTCAGGAATCTTCTTTTAACACCAATATTTAAAAGCACCAATACTGTTTCTAGCCTGCCTCCTTAAACTCCAACTTTTAGAGGGTTACAAGGAAAGCCATTATCTACATGATATTAAGCATTGTAAATACAAATACTTTAAATATTGCAAGATATACTGCATCTAAATATATAAAATGTTGCCTTTTGCAAATTTTCCAATTCTACATAAAGTAATCTGGTTAACTTTTTAAATTATTATTTGCTATTCTTTTTAAGGATGCTCTTTTATATCTCTTCCTACTTGTAAAAGTTAGGAATATCTATATTGATAAAGCTATTTCTAAAAATCACAATAAATGCACAGGGTAGGTGAAAAGATGAACATTAAACATTTGAGGTTATAAGAGGTAGGGATGGCTGAATTTTTCTTTGGAGGCATAGTTAACACACACTGGGTTTTCCTGTCTTTACAGCCCCAACAGAACCTTTGCTGTGCAAATTTGCTGATGGAGGGCAAAAGAAACGACAGAATCAAAGCAAATATATCCAGAATGGGAGACTCTGGCCAAGAGAAGGAGAGGTAAGTCAAAATAGTTATAATTATTTTTGAAGAAATTGACAAACTTGAAGAAAATGAGTTTTCATCATTACTAAAGTCAAAATAAGAAAAATGCAGCAAAATTCAAATGAGTTTAATTCCATTTATCTTTGATTCAGACCAGAGGCATGCGCTAGTTATCAAAAGACTTGAGACTTCAACCTGATACTCAATGAATTCATAAAAATCAATATTTTGCAGTGCTGTTAAAATAAGATTTTGTACATCATTATTGTTCGTTGTAGTTTTGATTGCATTCAGATTGGAACTAACTTAACTTACATTTTAAAGGGAACTAATATTATGTGAATCCATTAGCACAGCTCTTGTTATTAAATAATATCCAGACATGACAGAAAAACATAGATGCCATACTTTGACTGTGACAGAGAAATTAAGTTGTATTAGATTGGCTTGCTCTATTGCAGGAATGTCAAACTCAAGGCCCAGGGGCCAGATACAGACCACAATATGGTTATATCTGGCCTGCAGAACCACCCTAGAAACAGTGAAGGACAAGCCCGTGGCAGCCCGGCTCAGGCCAACCAAGTGCTGATTTACAACCTGATGGTGACCATCCAGGATGGAATGTGGTCAGCCTTAGATCCTTGGGGCTGCTCTATAGTCAGTGAGGGGCCACCCCCTCCCCCAGGTGCAATTAGAGGAAATGGCAAGCTTCTATGGGGCTTGGCATCCCTGGGCACCATCTTGCCCTGCAGGCTGACTGTGTTCTGAGTGCTTCTCTTTCACCCAGGATGCACATGCTCATCGCCCAGGAGTCTGAGGCAGCAAAAGAAAATTGAAATCAGGGAAGTAAAAGGGGGTGTCTATATACCAATATATTTGGGGAGGGAGGGAGGGAGATTATAATGAGAGGGAGTGAGGGTCTGTCAGAAGTTCTACCTTAGCACTTGGCTACCATCAGCCCTGTTGTCCTTTTCCCATCCCCTTATCTCCCCCTCGTACCTTCCTAATGGTCTCCCATCCAATAAACTTGACAACAAAACACATTGTAGTTTCTCCTAATCTGTTGTAATTGTGTTCTTCCAACATCCTTTCTTGTCTACAAGTTTTTTGTTTTGATGCTGTGTGAGAGGATGACTAAGTAGGTTTCAATTAATGCAAGAAGTAGAAAGTGAATTACCATAGCATTAAGCAAAATATATAATTTTACTCTTCACCTTACACCCAAATCATGGACCTGACATCAATTATTGCTATTTTGGAATATCAGAAAAGAAAAGAAAGGAAACAAAGAAAACAATAGTAGATCTCCATCCATGGTCATATTTATTTTCCATATATTGATTAGTATAAAATATTTACCACAATGCTTCCAGAAGCAACAAAGCTAATCTTTAAGTTGCTAACAAGAGGCAAATGGAAACAGGGTGCGTGTGTCCCCCCAGGTAACCTAATCATGATACAAATATACCTTTGTGATGCTCACTATCCCATGAATTTATTATCTATGAATGAGATGAATGAATGAATGAATGGTCAAGTATGTTTAGACATACAAGGAATTTGTCTTGGTGTATATGCTCTCAGTGTATATAAAAAGAAAAGATACATTCGTCAAGAATCATAAGGTATGACACTTAATACAGTCATAGGGTACAAATCATACTAGGAAACAGTCAATATAAATTGTAAGGATACAAGCAACCAAGTTTCAGTCATACAGTCATAAGTGGGAGAGGATGGCTGATAGGAGTGATGAGTGATTGATAGATTTAATCAAATTTTAATCAAATTTTATTAGAGTGTTTTCTCATTTATGCCATCAGTTAAATTTTCTTATCAAGCTTTACTTGATGTGAAAGTTAATTTGGCACCATTGGCACTGAATTTTTCACTTGATAATTTATGTCAACTCTGACTGGAAAAATAGTGGAATTAAAAGACAAAAATTAAAACAATACATTAAATATTTTGATGTCGTAAAATTTTAAAATATGTTACATTTTGGGCTATTTTGCAGCAAAATTGTAACAGCAGTTGCAACTAAGATCAGAATAATGTTTATTGCCAATTCCATGAAGATTTGAGCACCTTTGCCTCTGGTCCCAAGTCAGCTCATGCCATTCTTCTTTTGCTGCACTTCTTGTTGCACTGGTATATTTGGTGACTATCTCCCATAATGTAGGGAAGGAGAGCAGTCACATAAGATCAGAACAGTACCAATTTATGTTCCCAAGATGACTACTGCATGCTAAAAGCTTTTCTTTTCTCTTACCCATGATTTGCTGATTTTACTGTCAATGCTGGTTCTCTGGCAGTGCAGCATTTGAATGGGAGCATTTAGGAATAACCAAAGACAACTTTTGAATAACCATGGATCCAGTGGGGAAAGAGAGTCATGAACATTCTAGTTCCCTCTGGAAGCAATTGAAAAGTCATTGGGCATATACATGTTCCTGCTATCAGATTCGTTTTCTTAATCAATGCCTTGAATCTTGACTTTCACTTTTGAATTTATTTATTTATGTATTTATTTAGCTTGTTTATTTATCTTTGCTTTAAAATTGGATTAGCAGCTGAACATTGATTTATTTCAATCCCTTTCTGGACTTTTTTTCTTCCCCCCTCTCCCTTGGTGTATGTTGTTTTGCATAACTTTGATTCCTTCCATAAGGAAGCATGACACACTTTAGCTGAAGACCTTTTATTTGACTTCTTTCAAAATTAGACTTTCATCACAGAATTTTTGTACTTTTTGAATTTATAAAATATTTGGAATTTATCTTTTTTAAAAAAAAAATTAACCTTGGATTGAAATATACAGAAAAATTTAGAAAACATCCTGTAAGCACTGGACTCAGGAAGCTTTGCAGTTGTTTGCGAGTATGGGGCGGCTCCCAATCGATGACAGGTTTTATTTTTTGTGGGTCCACCTCTATTTCCTCGTGGGATATTCTATATCCCAGGTAGTAAATTTTTTCTTGGTGGATTTCACATTTAGAGAGTTTTGCATATAGTTTGGCATTTTGGAGTTTTGTGAGAACTGCTCAGAGTAATTTGATGTGTTCTGCTTTTGTTTCAATGTAGATTAAAATATCATGAAGATAAACGAGAACCCCTTTGTACAAAAATTCATGGAGGGTCTCCTTAATTAATTGCATGAACACAGGAGGGGCTCCTTGTAATCCAAAAGGGAGCACTTTAAATTGGTAGCATCCCAGTGAGGTGTTAAAAGCCATTTTCTAATCACCCCCTTCCCTTATTCTAATGCCTCTCGTAAGCCTAACTTCAATTTTTTTTTTTCCTTTAGAGAGGTGAGCCAACATGTCCTTCATGAGCGGGAGTGGGTACATATTTTCCACACTGATGGCATTAAGATTTTTGTAATTAACACATAGATGCACCGAACCATCTTTCCCTTCACAGAATAATACTGGGGCTGCTATTTTTGGTTGGGTAGGTTCGAAGAAACCACTTTGTAGATTTTTATCGATAAATGCCCTGAGTTCTTTTAATTCTCTGAGGGACATGCAGTTCATTTTCAGTTTTGGAAGTTTAGCCCCTGGTAGGATTTCAATGGTGCAGTCTGTGGCATGATGGGGTGGGAGTTCATCAGAAGCTTCCTTGATAAATTCTTGCGCTAAATCCTGGTACTCTTGGGGATGTTAAGGGGTTCAGCAAGCTGACCGGCCATGTCTGTTTCTCTGTTCTCTCTTCTTTTCTTTTCCTCTGGGCTGTTTGCAAATGCTACATGTTTCTGGAAATGTACGGTTCCTCCCTTCCTGTTTATTTTTGGATTCCATTTCCATAGCCACGTGAGTCCTAGTACTAGTGGCCCTTCCATTCCTGGGGCTACAATGAATGTGAGCATCTCACTATGGTTCCCTAGTCTTATTTTCAATAGTTCTGTGGCAAAACTGGCTGGCTCCCCCCCACCACTATAGTTCTATCTAATTGGCAAAAAGCAATGGGATTTTCCATTTTCTTTAGTTGGATTCCCATTTTCTCTGCTAGGATGGGGTTGATTAGGCACCGGGTGCATCCCGAATCCAGTAATGCTGCAACTTCCTCCCCCTTCCCTCAGCTGGGGATAAACAGTCTTAGGGGAAGAGTGATTGGTTCAATTGGGTCACTTACCAGCGGATCATCTTCCGGATTGCTTTCAGACTGGCTCAGGTCTCCTCAGGGCATTGGGGGTTCTTCCTCTGGGTTGGGGGGACCAGAACCTCACAGCCTCTTGGCTTCTCAGGCCAGTTTCTTTTCCCTGAGGGTTGGGTTTTCTGGGTTTCCCCCCGATGGGGTCTGGCTTTCTGACAGGGGTGTTTGAATGGCATTCTGCTGCATGGTGTCCCTCTTTTCCACACTTAAAGCAGCCAGCTGGTCTTGGGGTCATGGTGCTTTGGGGTTTGAAAAATTCCTGCTTTCCCTGGGGTGGGGATCTTCTCCAAAGTTTGCCATTGTGGTAGTGGTTTTGGGTCATGTCTATCTCCGCCTCCTCTGCCATCAGATACCATTCATGCAGGAGGTTTGGGGCCCCACGGGCCAGGCAGGCAGCATACTGGTTGTCATTGAGTCATCTTTGAACCAACAGACTAGGATATCTTCTGACCAGTCGACTCAGCTGGCCAGGTCACGAAATTCCTCGATGTACTCAGTAACCTGGTGACGGCTGTGCTTTACGACTGTAATGTGGTTGTGGGCTTTTCTATCAGCAAGGGGGTCTTCAAAGTGGTGGCCTAGGGCTGTCATGAATCGGTCTAGGTTCCTCAGTTCTGGGGCATTGACATTGTGGAGCATCACCATCCATCTGGATGCTGCCCTTTCTAGGGCCAGGGTGACAACTCGCACTCAGGGCCCCTGGCTTGGGAAATTCTGCCCGTATTCTTGCATGTAGGTGAGGACTTGTGCCAGGAAAAATCCCAGTTTCTGGGGGTCCTCATCGAATTTTACCCCCAAGGGTGGAAACTTTCTCTGCAGTTGTATGTCTCTGGGTTGGTTAATCTCCTGCTGTAGGGTGACAAGGGTCAGGTTCCTGGTATGGCTGCTGGTCCTTCAGCTTGTTCTACTGCCTGATCATTCTCAGCTGGATCAGGGGTGATGGCTTGGGTTCTTTTAATTTCTAGTTCCCTCGCTCTCCTGTGTTGGTGACCTGATCCATCCCTCACATAGAAGTCCTCCAGGCCTTCCTTCACGAGGCGATTTATGTACCGTTTCAGTCGGTCATCTGCCAGTGGTTCCTTGACCCATTCTTCCTGATCAGATAGAGCCTCCAGCTCCAATTTCTGCCCGGGTTTATGGTTACCCTAGGTGAGGGTTACTCCCTTGGTTCTTCCATCCCAGCTGTCTCTCTTTCCTACGCCTATAGACCACCAGGGCTTTGTGGAATTTTTGCCAGCTGCTTCACTGTCTTTGATGGGGTACACAAAGTCAGTGTCTGTCTGGGGAGTTGTCGAAGTTTCTCCCCAGCATTCAGCTTCACCTTGCTCCTTGCTATATTCAGACATTTTTGCAGGGTCCCCTCAGTAGAGTGAAGTTGTTTTTTAAAAAATTCCTCTTCGGGTTGACCTCTATTGCAGACTCTGCTTTGTCAGATCCGTGTATCTGCCATTCTTCATGGAAGAAGGGGCGGGAGTAGGTATAAGAAATCCTTTTTGATGTAACATGGATATATAAAATCTCATATTGAATTTGGATAACCCATGATATACTATGGAGGGACGGAAACCTGTCACCTCTGAAAGAGACAGCCACAGGATGAAGAGACCGTAAAAAATCCTGCTGGGAGATGTCTTCTGGGAACTTCAAAAAAGATCGTTCTCAGAAGAGAGGGGGAATAAACATGTTGGCTCTTTGTTTTACTAAATACACATCAAAAGAAGGGGAGGGGTCTTAAACTCCCTTATCTATCCCTGCATGCCTGAGGCACGTTAGATGCTGCTTTTAATCCCTACATGAATTGTCTCATCTCAATAAAGGATTCCTTTTGATACGTTTGGTTTTCAGAAGTTTATTCTTGTTGATTGAATGGGAAAAGTTCTGTAGCCTGACAGCTTTATTTAAGCACTGGACTTTTTCCCTTCAACTGAAAAGAATGAACTTCTGAAAGCTAGATATTTCAAAAGGAATCCTTTATTGAAAGGGAGTGAATTCCAGCACCAGTCAAAGCATAGTCTAAGATGTTTCCAGGCATACAGTAATAGATAAAGGGAGTTAGAATCCGTTCCCTTATTTAAATGTGGATTTAGTCAAAGAACTAACATGTTAATTCCCCTCTCCCCTTTTTGGGGAACTTAGGATAGTTCCCAGGGGTATCTTCCAGAGCTGGAATTTTTATGGTCCCTTCTCATCTTGTTATCTCTTCAAGAGGTGACAAGTTTCTAGACATCTGGCTCCAATCCTCCAGTTGTATCTCATATGCAAGTTATACAGAATCAATATAAGATTTAATATATCCAGGTTACATCAAAAAGGATTACTTGTACCAACTCCCCCGCCCTTCTTGTTCCATTGAAAAATGGCAGATACACGGATCTGACACATCCCTTTGGTTTCCTTCTGCTTCAGTGCTCCCTGATCAAGTTTCACAGACTAAGGAATGACTGAACAGTAGGTGAAATCAGAAAAGATGGTTGGATAGTATGTAGCTTCTAGCTGAATGTCTTTTTCTGAAAAGCTTGATGAGACAATAATGATCATGCAAAATATGCTGGGGCATAAAAGTTTGGATAAAGACATACAAAAAAGACTTTATCCAGACAAAAGTGATATTTTCACAGCTGGAGAACTAACTGACTTGATTCCATCTATTTCTCTGAAGTTTTAAGCCTGCATACAATGTTAGGACATGATTGAATGTGGAGATGAAAAATTTCTTTTTCCTATGAAGATTGTGGAAGACCTGATGGTTTTATTACACCTAACTAGAAACCACTTCTATTTGGACTTTGATGGGAAGATATAATAATCTATTATATTTAATTAGAAGATATAATATTCTATTATATTTAGTTAGACAACAAATAGATAAGAAATGATGTTAAGAAACAAACATAGATATTTGATCCAGGTTGAACTATTTTTTAACTTTTGGGATGATTTGCAATAGATAAGATGCTGTTGTAAACTTTTTAGTAGTGGATTACAATAACAGTTTATTAGAGTTTTGAAACTTTAATTTTGTTATATTTTAGTATTATTTAGTCTTCGTCTTAACGATTTTGTTACTAATATAATATATAGAAGACAGGTCAATAAGTTGCAAATAGATTTATTAGTTTAAAAATTGTGGGGGCAGCTATTTCACAGGGGAGGGAACCAATGTCATAGTAATGTATTAATCAGTATTCAGTTAATATGTGTTTATGTGTTTGGGGTTTTTTGATGCACCTTTTTTCTTTTTTTTTCTTTTTTAATGTCTTTTTCAATTTTTTATTTGTTTTATTTATTCATATAACATATAAAAATTCAATTTCAATTAAACAGTGTGTTGGCTGCAATTATTTTTAGAAAATCATAATCAACATCTTTACAATAATATTCATTGCATTGATATTAATTCAATGATAATGATAATGACAGCAACAACAACAATAATAATACCTGGGCATACTGCAGCTGGATAATATCAAGTATGAGCAAGTGAAAAATTTGGTCAGCAAAGAATACACACAAAGGGTCAGAAAACTTATAAAAAGCAAACTGAATGGCGGTAACACCATCAAGGCTATAAATACCTGGGCCATACCTGTCATCAGATATACTGCTGGGATCATAAACTGGACACAGGCAGAGCTGGACAGCTTGGATAAGAAAACAAGAAAACTGATGACCATACGCTACGCGCTGCATCCACGTAGTGACGTCAACAGGTTATATTTGCCCAGAAAAGCAGGAGGCAGAGGACTTTTGCAAGTGAAGCAGACAGTCGAAGAAGAGAAGCACGCTCTGGCAGATTATGTGAAAGACAGTGTTGAACCAGCTTTGATGGAGGTCAACAAGAGGAAGCTGCTCAAAGTGCAGCAAATCAAGAATCAATATAGAAAAACAGCGATGCAAACTCAGGCTGACAGCTGTGTAACAAAGCATTGCATGGACAGTTCCTTGAAAAGATCCAAGGAAAAGTAGATAAGGAAAAGACCTGGTTATGGCTGACCAACGGAACACTGAAGAAAGAAACAGAAGGCCTGATTCTTGCAGCCCAAGAACAAGCCATCAGAACGAATGTAATCAAAGCCAGAACAGAAAAATCTGCTAATGACCCCAAATGCAGACTCTGCAAAGAAGCGGATGAAGCCATTGATCACATACTGAGCTGTTGCAAGACTCACTACAAACAATATCACAACACAGTCACTCAGATGGTCTACTGGAACTTGTGCCACAACTACCATCTGCCTCTAGCAAAGAACTGGTGGGATCATAAGCCTGAAAAAGTGGTCGAAAATGAGCATGCAAAACTACTGTGGGACTTCCGAATACAGACTGATAAAGTTTTGGAACACAGTACTCCAGATATCACGATTGTGGAGAAGAAAAAGGTGTGAATCATCGACATTGCCATACCTGGTGAAAACAGAATCGACGAGAAACAACTTGAAAAAGTCACCAGATATCAGGACTTGAGAATCGAACTGCAGAGACTCTGGCATAAACTAGTGCAGGTGGTTCACAGTGGTGCTTGGCACATTGGGTGCTGTGCCTAAAGACCGAGGCAAGCACTTAAAAACAATTGGCGCTGACAAGATCACCATTGGTCAGCTGCAGGACACCTTACTGGGATCTGTTCGCATAATCTGTCAATACATCACGCAGTCCTAAACACTTGGGAAGTGTTCGACTAGTGATTTGTGATAGGAAACCCAGCATGGTAATCTCGTCTGCTGTGTATACTGTCATTTTTGTGAATAATAATAATAATAATAATAATAATAATAATAATAATAATAATAATATTTTCTTAACAACTTTAACATATCTCTTTTATAACATTAACCCTTTTTGTATCCTCATGTTTCTAACTTCTGTTTTTATTATCTAACCATTGGTAAAATAAGTCCCATGTTGAGAAATATTTAGTTCCTTTCTTTTCCTTAACTACAAGCATTAATCTGCCCATTTTTGCACATTCTAATATTTTTTTTATTACATCTCATCTGTTGGGATCTCTTCGCTTTTCTATTGTTGTGCAAATACAATTCTGGCTGCAGTTAGTATAAATATACCATACCTTTACCATACTTTCCTGGTAGGATGTCCAACAAAAATATTTCTAGTTTCAAATCTATATGTTGCTTTATCATTTTTTCCAATCAAGTATGTATTTTCGTCCAATATTTTTTGCCTTTGGGCATGTTCACCACATATGATAATACGAACCAGATGTCTGATTACACTTCCCATATTTAGTGGACATGTCTTTAAACATCTTTGTCAATCTTGGTGAAAAATGCCATCTATAAAACATTTAATACAAGGTTTCTTTATACGCAGTTGACATAGTTTATTTAACATTCCTATCCCACAATTTCTGCCATTTATCCAGTTCTATTATGTATCCAAGAATTTTAGCCCAAACTATCATTGTCTCCTTTACTTGCTCATTTTTCAATTTTATGCTTAATAAATAGCTATATATTTTCTTTATTAATTTTTCATCTATCCCAGTTAATATCTGGTCTAATTCTGTTAGTTCTTTATTAAAATAATACATTTTAGTATCTCTCCTATCAAGATTGTATCTGCACCATGCTATATCCTTCTCTTGACTACTCAATTCTTGCTTAGTTTTTAATTCCCCTTTTCATTCAAAATATCTTTATATCTTATATTTTTTTCAATATTGATAACATTTGGATGTATCAGTGCTTCCATTGTGGAAAATCAGACTGGTTTTTCAAATAGTGTTGTTCTTTAATTTTTACCCATACTGATAGTAGTGCATTTCTAATATTGAAAATAGCTATGTATCTTATTTTCCCAAACCATAAAAAAGCATGCCAAATCAATTGAAGTTCATGTCCTTCTAAGGTCTTTTGTGCCTCAAATTAATCCATTCTTTCACCCACATAAGTACTGACACCTGATAATACAATTCCCAATCTGGCAACACAAAGGCCCCTCTTTTTTTGCAATCTTGCAACATTTTCAGGCTTATTCTTGATTTTTTCCTAGCCAAATATATCTTAGTATTATTTTTTTAGTTCTTCAAAATATTTCCCCCAGTTTTATTGGAATTGTTTAAAATAAGTATAATTGTCTTTACAAAACATCCATTTTTATAGTCGTTATTCTTCCTGACAATGACAGTTGCAAGCTTTGCCATTTCTCCAAATCTGATTTGATTTGTTGCATCAGCTTAGTATAATTGTCCTCTTTAATTCTTTAATTGTTGCACATTTTTCTGTTAGTTGCATCCCTAGGTACTTTACTTCCTTGACTCTCAGTATATCAGTTCTTTTCATTAGCTCTCTTTTCTGTGTATGTGAAAGATTTTTAACTAGTATTTTGATCTTTTCTTTGTTTATTTTCAGTCCTGCAACTTCATCATATTCTTCTTTTTTTAAAAATTAACTTAAGTCCAGATTCTTGTTGATCTTCTAAGATATTTTCTTGCTTCTCTCTTTTTCCTCATATGACTCAAAATACTGGTCATAGAATTGCTCTGCTTTGTCTATTGTATCTAGTCTGTGTCTTTTTTCCATCCAAGTCACCAATATTCCCTCAGGTGTCAGCCATCTGAAGTTTAATTAATTGTCTTGTCAAAAATTGGTATTGTTTCCTTGTGTTTCTTACTCTTCTGGGTATCTATTTCAGGACTACTATTTCTCTCGCTTTGTATTTCAATGGTTCATCTCTTGCTCTTTGAAGTATTTCTGCTTGTTTAACGTTCAGCTGGCTCAACTCCTTTCTCCAAAAGTGGTGGAGCGGCGGTCAGCAATGGCTGCCACAAAGAAACTTTCATCCGGACAAGACAGTACAGGAAGAAGCTGAGAAAGTGAAAGTTTTTGGCTGAACCGGGATAACAAGTAACATCTAAATACCCTGGAAATTCAACTTTCTTAAAGATACATTGTTCCCTAAGAAGATCGTAAAAAGCGGCGGAAGAAAGTTTAAAAGGGAAAGTTTTTTTTTCTCTCACTCTCCTTCCCTATGGAAATAGCAGAAGGAAATCGGAAAAACCCGTCTTGGCAACAGAAGGTAATTAAATTTGAAAAATAAAACCAAGGGGATATTAAAGATTTCTGAACATTGGAATCAAAAAATTTAAAAATTCTTTTTTTGCTATAAGTGGGAAGGGAGAGATAAAGAACTTATCTTAAGACTTTGCTGGAGGAGATTGCTTGGAGCTTATAAGACCAGAGACAAACTGTAATAAGACTTCTAAAAAATACATTTTGGAACTTTGCAATTGATTCTACCCCAAGAAAAGAAAGTATAAAAAGAAGAAAGTGCTAAATGAAACAGTTTGTGTTGATTAGGGTAGCCTGGTGACTTTGGGACTTTTGGAAACTATTTTTTGAAAGACTAAAAACTTTTGGGTTGTTTAAAAAAATCTCACAATGGCATTATCTGTTGAAGAATTGAAAATCGAATTTCAAAAGTTAAGAGAAGAGGAACGGGCTCTTCTGGATCTGTTTTTCACTTTTTGGAAATGGCGATTTCTACCTACCAAGAATTACAACAACAAGAAAGCTGGGATGAAGAAGAAGAAGCCATCTTTAATGAACAAATAACTTTAGTTTAGGAAGAAAAGGGAAAGAGGGGAAAGAGAATGGAGAATTCAAGACTTAAAAAAACAACCAAAAAAAGGAAAAATAAGGTGAAAAATCGATACAATGTCAGAAAGCAACAGAAAAGAGGAATACAACAGAGAGGGGAGATTAAGAGGGTGGAGATTAAGAGATGGGGGGGTAAAAAAGCTAGATTGGACAAGAAAGGAAGGAAAAAAGGGAAGAGAAGTTACAAAGGCTTGAAACAAGATGTAAAAAAACAGATCTTTTTCAGAGACAAAGGGTAAAATACAATTAAAAAAGAGATTCTGCAAAAGCACACAAGATTGTATTGTAATATTGTATTTGAAATAGAGTTAGAAAACTGGAATATTATATGATTTAATAAAATATTAAAGGGAATATGTAAAATGTTTAAGACTTAATGATAGAGTTTAATTTGCTTTGGATTATTGTTTCAACTATATTATAAATGTATTATTTTCTTATTTTAAAATGTATGTAGAATGTACTAAGCAGAATCAGAATGGAAATTATATATTATCTTAAGTGTTAAATTTAGGGGAAAGATAGACCCCAGGAAGAGAAAGTTGAAAAAGAAGAAAGGGCTAAATAAAATAGCTTGTGTTTACAGAAGAGAGTGGAGATCAAGAGGGTGGAGATTAAGAGCCGGGGGTGGGTGGGTGTAAAAAGACTAGGATTACAAAAGAGATTCTGCAAAAGTACATAAGATTGTATTCTTGTATCTTTACTTGAAACAATGTTAGAAAACTGGATCTTTATATGATTTAACAAAATACCAAAAATGCATAAATGATAAAGTTTAATATACTATGGATTATTGTTTCAATTATATTATAAATTTATTATTTTTCTATCTTAAAATGTAGTAGGTAGTTTTAGAATGTGCTAAGCAGAATCAGAATGAAAATTATATATTATTTTAAGTGTTAAAGTTAGGGGAAAGATATAAAGGCATACTTCAATTAGTGATTACAGGAGAAATATTGTGTTAATAAGAAAAGAAAAATAGATGATTACAGAATGGACAAAAGATATCAGTATAATGATCTAAATTGAGATGAAAAAAATAAAATAGAATTAAGAGAGTGAAAAGAGGGGAGAAGCCATATAGAAAATTTAGAATGTTAAATAAGATATGAAATGGTATATAAAGTGAGCATGAACTTGATTTATGTCTGTACCAAAAGATGTAACCCACGACTAGGCCGCTTTCCAAAAAAGAAGGTTTATGTTTTTATGTTTTGTGTTTTGTTTGTGTATGTTTATTTATTGAAAATTAATAAAATTCATTTAAAAAAAAAAGAATTTTGCAGTCTCCTTGTGATATATGGAGATCTCTATCTTCATCACCCTTCCAGGGTGACTTAGGTCCCAGAAGACCTTCTAGCAGGAAGAATTTGGCGAACTCCCATAGAGCTCTGCGAAAGTGCACCATATTGCCATGATGTCAGCTCTGCCTCCTTCTCTTTTTTAATCTCTTGATTATTTTGTATTCTTTTCTTTTTTTGTCCTTTTTGTGGATTTGTTGGAGTTTTGTATTTTAACTTTGTCTTGAATAAAATAAAAACAAACAGGAAAAAAAATAAGACCAGAACAGTACCATTTGTGTCATGACTCACATTACAAGCAGAATATGGATTAGCAATAACAATATTAAATTTCAGGCTAGCAGGCTTTGTTGATGACTCACCAATAGGATATATACAGTGGTGGGATTCAAAAACTTTTACTACTGGTTCTGTGGGCGTGGCTTATTTTGTGGGTGTGGCTTGGTGGTCATGTGACTGGGTGGGTGTACTTGGTGGTCATGTGACTGGGTGGGTGTGCTTGGTCATGTGGCTTGGTGGTCATGTGGCTGTGTGGGCATGGCCAACTCAATGTCACTCACGTCAAGGGGTGCCTTGTCTGGCCCCTCCCCTCCCAGCCATTCCTTGTCACACTCAGCCTCAGTGTATCTATAGTTCTGTAAAAATGTTTTTTTGACTTTATTATCTACATACTATAGATGTACTTTGATGGACCACTGAAAGGAGGAAATGGCTCACATGCTTTGCCCAAGAATGTGATAGGCAACAGGCTTTTCAGGGACTACCAGAAAGAGGGGGGGGCAATGTATTTTACAAAACACCAGAAGGCAAACAAGAAGCAATGGATGGAAACTGAACAAAGCAACCTAAAACTAAGGAGAAATTTCCTGACAGTGAGAACAATTAGCCAGTAGACCTGCTTGTTCCAGAAGTTCTGGGTGCTCAATCACTGGAAGTTTTAAGAAAAGACTGGACAGCCATTTCTCTGAAATGGTATAGAGTTCCCCCCAAGGTCCCTTCTAAGTGTTATTCTGTTATTCTGACACCTTTTCCAGGATCTCTACTCAGATTTTGGCACCCTCAGACGCTTAGCTATTTAGCTGAGGAATAACAGAGTTGAAAGGGACTTTGGAGGTCTTCTAGTCCAACCCACTGCTCAGGCAGGAAAACTGAGGATGCCAAAATCTGAGTAGAGGTCCTGGGAAAGGTATCAGAATAACAGAATAACACTTAGAAGGGACCTTGAGGGAAACCCTATACCATTTCAGTATTTCAACTGCAGGTTTCTAAAAACCTTATTTAAAAATGAGATCAATATCCTAATAAGATTTTTAGAAACCTGCAGTTGAAAGTTCTTTATGTCTCCTTACCCTGAAGACCCAATTTCATTTGGAATTTAATCCCAAAATGATTGCCCTTTTAGCATTTCTCTTGATACTTCTCCAAATACATCTCCATTTCTCTCTGTGTGTGTCAACAGATCTAAAGGGGGAGAAACTACAGTACTACTGGCATTAATAGTCTTTACAAAGACATGTACAAGGGTCTAAACAGAAAATATAAGCAGGAGTCAGAAAATATTAACATTACTGACAAATCCCCCCTGGAAAATCAGTATTGGTTTAATGTTTCCAAAATGCAATCCTTTGTAGAGCAAAATGCTCTGGACTACAGACATTGAATGCATGTAAATGAACCCCCCCACAAACACACACCTATGTCTTTCTCTCTCTCTCTCTCTCTCTCTCTCTCTCTCTCTCTCTCTCTCTCTCTCTCACACACACACACACACACACACACACACACACACACCTGGTCTGACTGGAACGGCGTAAGAAGGCAGAAGCGAGCAGCGAGGGTGGCGACCAGAGCATGCCGCTCGCTTTGTTTATTTTGTCTCCCAAGAGAAAGGCAGAAAGGAAGTGGTATTCCTGGAGGGCAGGGCAGGCGGATGTACTGGGGCTGCTGCACATGTGCACCTCCACCACCCCTCTCAACCCCAGCACAGTGGAGATGCCCTCCAAGGGCTGCCCGCCCACCTGCTGGCCAGGCCAGGTCAGAAGCAGCACATTCCCAGGGAGGAGGCACAAATCGAGTGGCAGGGTCTGGGGCATGCAGCCAACTGGCTGCATACTTTCTTCATTCCACTGTTCCCAGGGAGAAGGCATGCTTTATTTCTGCCTTCTCCCTGAGTACAGTGGAATGAAGAAAGCATGCAGCCAGGTGACTGCATGCCCTGGACCCCGCTGCTCAATTTCTGCCTTCTCCCTGGGGACAGCGGAATGAAGACATCTCATGACAAGGGGGGGCAAGATGCAGGCTGGCAGGGAGTCCAGCAGCTCTCAGCCTTGGCTTGCCTTCCCTGGCAGTCAGGGCTGGGAGGAAGGTAAGGTCGCAGCCATGGACTACAAAAGAGGCAGTTGTAGGGAAGTGAGGAGATTAAGGGCTGGGACCTCTGAAGAAGGGGAAACTAGACAACGCATCATGCTTAAAGGAGAGCATGTGGTGAGCGGGCGGCGGTTCCAGGGCAAAGCTGGAGCCAGGGAATCACATGTTTCCTGACCTGGCTGAGGCAGGTGGAGGCCCACCACCACTGGTAATTACAGAGAATGAGGTGCCAGGTCTATTTCATAGACAAAAACCAGGAAAAGCACCAGGCCCAGACAAGATAATGCCTTGCTTAAAAGCTTATGCTGACCAACTGGTCCCCTATTCACCCATATCTTTAATAACTAGAGATGTGCTATGTTCCTTCTTGCTTTAAATGCTCTACTATCATCCCAGTGCCGAAGAAACCTTCCATCAAGGAACTGAATGATTTCAGACCAGTTATTCTAATATTCATAATTATGAAAATCTTTGAAAGGCTAGTGCTGGCCCACCTGAAAACCATCATGGATGTGCTGTTAGACCCCCACACAATTTGCAAATAAATTGATAGATGATGCTGTTAATATGACCCTGCACTATATCCTACAACATCTCCAAAGATCTATGCAAAGGTCCTCTTTGTAGACTTCAGCTCAGCATTCTATACCACCATTCCAGATATTCTTCTAACTAAACTTAAACAGCTAGCTGAACTTGACCACACTTGTAAATGGATCATAAGTTTCCTGAAAGACAGGAAGCAGCAGGTGAAGCTAGGCAAAATCACATCAGATATCTGTACAATTAGCACAGGAGCCCCCCAGGGCTGTGGGTTCTCTCCACTTCTCTCTATATACCAATGACATCTCAAAAGATCTCTCTGTTAAAATACTGAAGTTTGCAGTGATTGGTCTCATTTGAGACAATGATGAATCTGCATACAGACGGGAGGTTGAACAACTTAGCCTTGTGGTGCAACCAGAACAATCTTGAACTAAATACACTCAAAACCATAGAAATGGTGGTAGACATTAGGAGAAAACGTCCTATACAACCACCTGTGATGACCCACAAAACAAACACAGTCACAGAAAACAGGTGAAGCCCCTTTTATTCCTTCACTTTGCTTCCAAGCTCTGAAAATTCTTGACGGAAGACAAAAAGCTCCCACACAAACATTTACAAGAAGAAGGGAAAAAGCAATACAAACCAGGCAAGGTAAGGGTTGGAGGACGTCCACAGATAACACACACTGGGAAGGACGCCAAACTCAGAGAGGAACCATAAACTAGAGATATTTCTATTCTTTGTTTCCAGCGTTCACCAGTACGCATGTCCATCCTCTTATTCAGTTGTCACAGCTGCAGTCCATGAAGAAGATCAAGGCCCTCTCCTCCCGAATAGACCACGTCTCTCCCTTATCCTTTCCTCCCTGTGTGCCCTAGGATAGATAGGGAATGGGCCTGGGTCCTCCTCTGACTGCTCAGCCAGCCTCTACTCTTCCCCAGCCTCCTCCACAACCTCCAGAGCCACACTTTCACTCTCTGTCAGCTGTTCCTCCTCTCCCTCAGAGTCAGTCTCCACCAGGTGCATGACACCACCTCTTACAATACTAGACAACACAGTATCAACAGAAGAGATCTTCAAGTTCCTAGGTTCTATCTTACCTCAAAACTTAAAATGGACATCTAACATCAAAAACGTCAACAAAAAAGAACAACGAAGAATGTTCTTTCTGCATCAACTTAGAAAATTCAAACTGACCAAAGAGCTGCTGATTTAATTCTACAGAGGAATTATTGAGTCTGACATCTGCACCTCTATAACAGTCTGGTTTGGCTCTGCAACCAAACAAGATAGACACAGACTTCAACGGATAATTAGAACTGCAGAAAAAACAATTACTACCAACGTGCCTTCCATTGAGGACCTGAGTCAAAATGAGGGTTGTGAAAATATCTAGACCCCTCACATCCTGGACATAAATTGTTTCAGTGAACAAACTGTGTGTTTGCGGCAACTGCCAACTGCAAGCTTAGAAGCTACCCAACTGCGGGTGAGTGTCTCCCCCGGCTCCTTATAGATCTGTGGTGAATTTTTCAGTGGGAGGAAGGAGCGGGTAAACGGCTCAAAGATTTACTGTGGACTCGAGTCAGAAACAAAAAGAGAAGACTCCAGAGTGGAAGGGGTGAGTGTGGAGATTAAGTGGCAGCGGCTTAATTTATGTTTTTACCCTTGAACTGGAAATTAAATGGCAGCTTGAGAAAAGAGTGATTAAAGGAGAAAAAAAGAGAAAAAAGGGGGACTAGATGAGAAGAAGAGGTGTGAAGGTTTTTATTCAGGAAAACTGCCTTTTGAAACTGAGATTGATTGTGAATTCCGATGATGGAAGAACTAGAATGATGTCTACAGTCTCCATTTAAATCAAATCACCAAAAATAATTCTAAATGGCCACCAATTGGTGAGAACAAAGGAGACTCATGGAGACTCATTGATAGTCTCCATATAAATCACCCAGCTCCATTTAAACAACCCAGCTGATTACTCAGCCTGAATTTAAATTCCCACTCAGCTGATTTGACAATCTCCACTAAACCCGCACCCAAACTCCCTTCCAAACTCCAAAGTAGATGATTGGTGAGCTCATTCAAATTTTCTCCATTCAAATCTATCAAACAGCAACGCTTCCTCTTTAAAACAAAAACAAAACAAAACAAAAACCAAAAAACATGGCTTTAAGGAAAACCAAAGAACTTTTCATGACCAATCTCCAATACTTCCACTATTTCAGTACCTCAAGACCAAATATTTATAGATAATGCTTTGTCTATAATCATTGATTTATCATATAATAGTATAATAATTAATTGTTAAATGACCACTAATTTACTGATTCATTGAACTATAGAGATTTAATACTGTATCATTGATTATCTAGTCGATTGATTGATTGATTCTTAGTAATTCATTGATTGATTGATTTTTAGTAATAAGTAACCTTACTTTTGATTTGTTTTCTAATTTATCAATTAACATTTGTTAATTATCACCATTCATTAAGTAACTGTCTACCTATCACATTAATTAGCTATTGTAATTGTTTAGTGTACTATTGTCATTGACCATGCCAGCCAGAAACTCCAGAAACTCCAAATCCTCCACTACCAAACAACAAAAAAATAATATCTCTACCAATTACCTCCCAGACTCCTGTACATGCTTCAGATGTCTTAAAACCATCAACAAAAATGAAAATAACATCAAATGTTACCTATGTGACAATCAAGCCCACCTTACCTGCTTAAACTTAAACAAAGACCTAGCTGACCTCCTAAAAGCATCAGATACTTTCCCTTGTCTAGGTCCATCATGTTTTCCTAAGCTAAACAAACCAAGTACCCTGCCTGAGTTGATAGCATAGGATCACTCATGCACTCAATAGAAAAATGCTGAGCAACACATTTTGAAACAATTATACAAGAAAGCCTAATTTTTCTTGAAAAAAAATACAGCACTGATAAGCGACTACCTATCAGCTCAAAATCAAATCCCAATCCAACAACCATTACCACAACTACTACCTCAACTACAATCACAACTACAACCAAAAATAACCACCAAACCACAACCACAAATATTTACTATCCCATCGAATAATTCCACAAATAATATCTCCTTACTCATCAGAGACACCATTGAACGTGATCAGAAACGTCCAAATGCCATCTTATTTGGTCTTGAAGACACCAAAGAATCAGGTGACATCACCAAAGTTTGTAATATCATAAGCAACTCAGATACAACAAACATCTCTCCTGAAGATATCATTGAAGTAACCAGACATGGCCCTGAGTCCAAATACAATGATGGCTCAGTGGCCCCAAAATTTTGTAGAGTTGTTTGCAAAAATGAATCCCGCAGATGCATATTCATTCATACAATAAATGCCATTGCAAAAACCAATTGCAACCACAAAAAACTTCGCTCAAGACCAGACTTATCCATACTGCAAAGAATCCACTCCCATGAACTCTGCAAGGGACTCAAAAGACATCTAGACAATGGAGAGAAGGATATCTACATTGACTACCGGGCTGATTGTATCAAAAGTAAGTCACACAACCCACAATTCCACACCCAACCTTACCTAATCCAACCCACCATCACTCAAAACTAGGCATGCATGCCCCTAACTACCTCAATTCAAACTACAACTGACCTTAAATGCAAGTTACTCAATGCAAGAAGCCTTGTGAATAAAATACCTGAATTTCTCCTCTTACTAAATACGGCTAAATTCTACATCATATCTGTCTGTGAATCAAGGCTCAATGCACCTCTCCCTGACTCCATTACCACAGTAAGAGACTATCATGTTGACTGATCAGATTGTGAAATCTGTAGAGGAGGCGGTATTGCTATCTTCTATAAAAAGTCCTTACATCTAAAAAACATCCAAGTTACCCAAGAGCTTGCTCTTCCTGAGACCATTGTCTGTGAACTGTCCTTAAATATCATATTTTGATTCTTACTATGTTACAGAGCCCCTGATTATGACATCGAACATGTAAACAAACTAAATTCACTACTAACATGGGCAACATCCTGCCCACACACTTTTATCTTTCTTGGTGACTTCAATCTATTTTACATTAACTGGACCCTAAACGAATGTAAAACTGTACATGCAACCTTCTACAATGCTGTAACAAATCTGGGACTGGAACAACTAGTAACCAACAATATTAGACTTAACAACTGCCTCAATCTCATCTTCTGCAATAGTTTGAATTCAATTTATGGAATACAAATTAAAGAACCCTTTTCCAACAGTGACCACAGCATGATTGACTTTTGTCTCAACATATGTCCACACAAAAATCAACACAATGATGTGATCCCCAATTATAACTTCAAAAAGTTGTCTATATGATCTTATAGACAATGATCTCTCATCCCTTGATTGGCAATTTCTATTCACTGGATGCAATACTGTTGAAGACCATTACAACATATTTTTACTTGAAGTCAAAAGAGTTATCAAACTATATGTACCAATAACAACTCCAAAAACCAGAAAAAAACAGATTACCCATAACAATAAGGAAGCTTCAATCCAAAAAGAGATCACTTTGGTGGAAAAACAAATCTGGTCATGTTGCCAACTTCAAAAGCCTATACAAAAATTTATGCCACCAGATAAAGACTGAATGCACCAATTATCACATTAAACAAGGGGAAAACCTTCTACGCACCAATTCCACCTGCGCTTTCTACAATTTTGTAAACAACAAACTAAAAGACTCAAGGCCCATCCTACCCCTGAAAGGACCTAATGGTAAAGTCTGCAACGATGACACTATTAAAGCCAACCTCTTTAACACATTCTTTGGCTCAGTATTTGTAAACAGCAATAGATCATTTCCTAATCGAACCACAGACAGCTACAATGATCTAATACATATCGATTTTACAGTAGACAATGTTGAAAAAGCACTATGCAATCTAAAACCATCTCTATCTATTGGACCTGACGGAATATGTGCCTACTTCTTAAAAAAGCTATCCACTGCCATAGCCAAACCTCTAAGCATAATCTTTGAAAAATCTTTCAGGACCAGCTCCTTGCCAAAACTTATGGTCACAAACCATGGTCATCCCCATCTTCAAAAAAGGGGACCCCAGCCTAGTTGAAAATTACAGACCAATCTCTTTATGCTGCATCACCTGTAAAGTCATGGAATCAATTATTAACCAATCCATTATCCTCCACTTAGAGACAAACAACCTACTCTCAAATAAACAATTTGGTTTAAGAAAAAAACTATCCTGTAATCTGCAACTCTTACACTGCAAAAACATATGGACTACACAACTCGATCAGGGCAAAGCAATAGACATAATTTACATAGACTTCTGTAAAGCCTTTGATCCAGTGGTACACGACAAACTACTCCTAAAACTAAAATCTTATGGTATTTTTGGTACCTGCATAACTGGATAGAAGCATTCCTGTCAAACAGACAACAAGTAGTCAAAATTGGGAGTGTCCTATCAAATTCTGTACCTGTCAATAGTGGTGTCTCCCAAGGCAGTGGTCTAGGACCAACTCTCTTCATACTCTACATAAATGATCTCTGTGATCATATTAAGAGCAACTGCGTTGTCTTCGCTGATGATGTAAAGCTATTCAACACCACAGACAATACTGCTACCCTTCAAAAAGACCCTGACTATGTATCAGAATGGTCAAACAAATGGCAACTTCAAATCTCAACAAACAAATGCTCTGTCTAACATATTGGCAAAAAAAAAATCAGAAAATAAAATACAAGCTTAATCGTCAAGACCTTGTTGATGATCTAAACTCTGTCAAGGATCTTGGAGTACTCATCTCTAATGATCTAAGTGCTAGAGCCCACTGTAACTACATAGCCAAAAAGGCATTAAGAGTTGTTAATCTAACTTTACGTAGCTTTTTCTCTGGTAATAATACACTACTAACTAGAGCATACAAAACATTTGCTAGACCAATACTTGAATACAGCTCAACAGTCTGGAACCCACATTATGTATC
Source organism: Pseudonaja textilis (assembly GCF_900518735.1). The sequence continues at coordinate 1,265,859 of NW_020769346.1, read as the reverse complement.
TGATATTAACACAGTTGAGAAATTTGAGAAATCTTTCACAAGAAGAGTTCTCCACTTCTCTACTCGTTGCAGAATACCTTATGCCACCAGACTCAAAATTCTAGACCTAGAAAACCTAGAACTACGCCACCTTTGGTCTGATCTAAGTATAGTATATAAAATCATACATTGCAATGTCCTACCTGTCAATGAATACTTCAGCTTCAACCATAACAATACAAGAGCATACAATAGATACAAACTCAAGGTAAATCACACCAAACTTGATTGCAGGAAATATGACCTCAGCAACAGAGTGGTCAATGTCTGGAATACTCTACCTGACTCTGTGGTTTCTTCCCCAAACCCCAAAAACCTTAGACTTTCTACTATTTTACCTCACTCCTTTCCTAAGAGGTCTGTAGGGGCGTGCATAAGCGCACCAACGTGCCTACCATCCCTGTCCTATTGTTTCTTTTATTTTTCTTATATGTATCCATGTATTCATAACTATGTTTTTACTTATACCTATTATCTTGTAAGCAATTAACAAACCAAATAAAATAAATAAATAAATAAAGTTCTTCCATCAAAACAACACTAGAGTGCACTGTACACCAGAACAATTAGACACAAGGACAGTTTTTTCCCGAACGCCATCACTCTGCTAAACAACTGATTCCCACAACACTGTCAACTTATTTACTAAGATGGTATTACTGTTCTTCCTCTTATCCTTCCTAGTACCTATCTGTTCCCACTATAATCATGTTGCTTTTGTCTTTACAATTTATATTGTTTTAATTTGTTTCCTAGTATGATTTGATTGCTTATTAGTCACCCATGACTATCACTAAGTGTTGTATCTTATGATTCTTGATGAATGTATTTTTTTCATTTATGTACACTGAGAGCATATGCACAAAGACAAAGTCCAATCACATTTGGCCAATAAAGAATTCTATTCTATTCTATTCTATTCTATTCTATTCTATTCTATTCTATTCTATTCTATTCTATTCTTTGTTTAATTTTCTTTGCCACATTACTTTTCATATTTAAAAATCATATTCATACCTTTATAACCTCTTTCCTCTGTATCAGTCTACCCCTTGCTTTGTTTTATTTTGAAATTCTGGTTCTTATTTACCACCTAATTACTATATGATTTCTTGTAAGTCTTCCATTTCATACTCCACCTAATTTATTAGACTTTGGCAACAGTCCCACTATTCATTGCTCACGTTATATATTTGATACTCTACATGTTTGATATTCTTGCTCCTTTAGTAAGGCAGTTTATTTTGATACTTCTAAATGTTTAAGATGAAAAAGATAAAAATAATTTACTTGGCATCGGGTTGCAAGGCTTCGGCGGCGGCAGGAATCCGCTTCTCTGCGGGTCCCTGCTGTGCTCGCCGTCAAGGTACCCCCGATCCAACTGGATTTGGGGGTTGTCGCTGCCCTGAAGGGGCAGCAGAAGACAGAGGAGATCCGGCCAGGGGTCTGGGGATATCGCACCCCCCTTCCCCAGCCGGCTAGACTCCTTTTTTCTGAGACGGTGGAGCGGCTGTCTGTATGGCAGCCACAAAGGAATCTTCAACTGGATAAGATTGTGCAGGAGGAAGACTTAGAAGGAGAAGTTTTCTTGGCTAAACCACGACATTATGTTACTTTTAAAACACCCTGGAAACCTGACTTTGGATTGATACATTTGTTTCCAAAAGAATTTGTTACAATGGCGAAAGTGCTGAAGGAAAATTCACTCCCCTTCCTTACGGAGAAAGCAAAGGAGCACAGAAAAACCTGTTTTTTAAAGGTAAAAATAAGCTCTTTGTTATAAGTGGGAAGGGGAGGACTAAAAAAAAAATTTTTTTTTTTAAAACTTTGTTGGAGGAGACGCCTTGAAGATTACAAGACCATTAATTAATGGTAATACGGCTTTTAAAATACATCTGGGATTTTGCCTCGGGAAAAAAACTGTAAAGAGAAGAAGAGGAAAAAAGTTTTGTTTGTTTGGATTGTTTGATAACTCTGACATTTGGAAATTACTTCAAGATTGAAAGCATCTGGGTTGTTTTTAAAAAACCTATAATGGTACCATCGGTTGATGAACTGAAAATGGAATATGAAAAATTAAAAGAAAGACAACAAAGTGGCAAGGATTCTTTGGGAGCTGCCTTCCATTTTTTAGAAATGGCGGTTTCTATGTACCAGCAAACACTGGAGGAAAGAGAAGGAGAAGAAGAAGAAGAAAAGGAAGAAGCCATTTTTAATAGACTAAAAAGTTTGACTAAGAAAGAAAATGGGAAGGGAGGAAGGGAAAAGGAGAATTTAAGATTTAATAAAACAACCAAGAAAAAGAAAAATAGGGTGAAAAGAAGGTACAATGGTAGAAAGCAATTGAAAAGAGAATTACAACAGAGAGGGAAACTTAAAAAGGGGGAGAGGAGAGGGGGGGACAAAAAGACCAGATTGGAGAAGAAAGGGAGGGAAAAAGAAAAAAAAAGCCACAGGTTAGAACAAGATTTTTAAAAGAAAGGTTTTTTTTTTAGAGATGAAGGATGATGGATAGTTTATAATTAAAGAAGATTCTGCAAGAGTGCATAAGATAGTATTGTAGTATTTGCATTTGAAACAGTTTATTGGAATATTTAATAAAATATTAATGTTTAATAATGATAGATGTTGATATTTAATAAAATATTAGGAGAATGTGTTAAATGATTAATGCTTAGTTAAAGTTTAATTTGTTACTGTTTTAATGTTATTATAACTTTAGTATTTTTTTTTTTATTCTAAAACAATGTACTTATCAGAATTAGAATTAGAATAGAAATTATATATTTAATTATACTATAAGTTTACTATTCTTTTATTTTAAGATTTAATATGTAGAATGTACTAAGCAGAATCAGGATGGAAATTATGTATTGTTTTAAGCTTTATTTTAGGAGAAGGCGTCATACTTCAAAAGTGATTACAGGGGAAATTTTTTGTTAAAGGGAAGAGATAAATAGATATTTGGTAAAGAACGGACAAAAGATATAAGTATAATGACTTTGAAATAAGATGAAATAAATAAAATATAATTAAGAGAGTGAAAAGATGGGAGAAGTTATATAGAAAATACAAAATGGTTAATAAGATATGAAGGGTATATAAGGTGGGCATGAATTTGATTTAGGTCTGTCAAAAAAGATGTAACCTGGGGCCAAGTCACTTTTCAAAAGAAGTTTTATGTTTTATGTTTAGTGTGTGGATTATTTATGTTTGATTGTAAATTAATAAAATCTTGGAGAAATGAAATTAAAGGGAGAGAAATTGGGAAAAGATATGTACAAATGATAACTAAGGAGGTTTTTTTTTTCTCCAATGTTTTGCTTTAGGTTATGCATTTTGTGTGCTTATGACTGATTGAGAATTACTGAAACTTTGATAGAAGGAAATACGATTGAATGAAAGTGAAGGGAGAAATAATGAGAAATTTGGAAAAGATATATATGTGTAAATGGAAGTGTGATAATGTGGAACTATGTTTTAAAAAATAATGCTTTATTTGCCTTGTTGAAATTTATAAGTAATTCTTAAAAAGGAGGTTTTATATTTCTATGTGTTATGTTTTGTTTGTCTTCAAAAATCAATAAAACTTGTTCTTAAAAAATAAATAAATAAATAATTTACTTGGGTTTCTCAAAAAGAAAGCTTTCAAAGGTACTAATTTCACAGCACTGTCAAAACAAAGAGTGCCAGATTTCTTCCCCCCTCTCGATAAATTGGTACTTGGTTATAGTGATATGACGAGTTGACTATTATGGCCAAACACTCTGAGAATAATAATCTCAAACTATCTGAATGGCAGATTGAGGACAACTAGTTTCACTGATTTCTGGTTTGCTATGTCAGTTGTGGCTTATATTTTAGGGTAATGTTTTGATGGTAGAACTGTTTTCAATTTTTAAAATTGGACACATAGATTGTACACACAATCATATTCAGTTTCTTAGAAAACAAAAATCAGTACCAACACAGAACAGTTTATATCAACAATGGAGGCTATTTAATGCTCTCCTCTATTCAATATCTCCTCAAATGATGATACAATGGCTTATTAATCTCTTTCATTTGTCTTGAAGTAGTATTATATTTTTTTTAACTCAAGAAGAGTAATCTTCTTATTTCTTTCTTCTGTATAGGCTGGCATGGCCTTGACATATGACCCTACAGCTACTATACATAATGGGTGAGTAATATATTCTTTACTGTTTTTAATGGCATTGTGATATTTTCTAAAGCATTTTAAATTGTTAGCACAATTTCAAAGCAACTCAAGTGGTATTATTTGAGACAACTTAAATATGCATTAAGCAGGAAAAATCATTTCCCCTCATTTATTTCTAGACTATTAATTATGAATTGGGAATGATTGAACTGAATTTTAAAAATGATTTGCTTCAATTTTAATATTCTCTAAAGCTAACTTATTGACGCTGATCACGTTGTTCAGTGAGGCAGGCTATGAATAGGAGATAGACATGTTTTAAAGAATCTTGAATAAGGCAAGCAGTTCTATTCATTTATCTATTCATCAGGTATAAATGCTATTTATATCTCACAGTGCAATACTCATTTTATTCCTACAACAAGTATAGGTAAACAGAACTGAGAGGTAATTGAATGGGCCAGTGTAATTTGTGAAATCCACAGTTGGGTTTAAATATGAATCTCCCTGCTCCAAGATCAACAACTCAACCATTAGACTAGTCTTTCCCTTCAGAGAATAGTTACTAGACTATTACTGAATAATGTGAATATCAAAAAGTTACCTTATTTTTGTTTGTTTAGTAATTTCAGGCAGATGCTGTGCTTGACGATGTTTTGGAATCAGAAATGGGGCAGGGTTATTCCAGAATGGCTCACATAGCACATTACACAAATTTTATTTTGCTTCTCTTCCACTTCGTACATCTTATGTTTTTCAGGAGAGATAGCCTTTGTGTAGAAAAATATCCAATATTTCTAAAATAAACAAACAATCAGTTGCATCCCCCCTTCCCTTGCAAGCCATTCAAAAGTGAGCAAGACAATTGGTTGAAAAAACAACTATTTAGAAGTAATTCTAACAACATTCAGCAGAGCCCTAGCTGCCCTCTTCCTTGGCAGGGTGAGGCTTGGAGCATTCGGTGGCGCAGTGGTTAGAGTGCAGTACTGCAAGCTACTCCCACTGCAATTTGGCAGATTGAATCCCACCAGGCTCAAGATTGACTCAGCCTTCCATCCTTCCAAGCAGTGGTCGTATTCAGCTGGTTCACACCGGATCGGGTAAACCGGTAGCAAGAATTTGTTGCGGGTTGCCAAACCAGTAGTAAGTTCTGGCTGGCCATGCCCCCCCACCCGGTCACCCTTCTGCCCGATGCTCACTCACCCTGCCCACCCACCTGACATTTGCTTAAGGTATTTCTTTCTTTTTTTTCTAATCAGCTGTAGATAAGATCAGCTGTGCCGGGATTCCCCTTGCTGAGTCCCAGGAAGGCAAAAAATGGAGGGAGGAGCTCAGCCTACCTCCATTTTTTGCCTTCCAGAGCCTCAGAGGAGCCTTAGGGAGCAAAAATGTTCACCCAGAGGCACTTCTGAGACTAGGAAGCTCCCAAAATGGAGTTTGGAGGGGTGCTGCATGCCCCTCCCATGCTCTGTTCCTTTTCTTCCAGAGCCCCAGAGGAGCCTTAGGGGAGCAGAACCACCCCCCAGAGGCTCCTCTGTGGTAAGAAGCTCCCCAAAATGTGTGGGGGCAGCAAAAAAAACCACGCCCACCCAGTCACATGGCCATGCCCACCAAGCCACGCCCACAGAACCGGTAGTAAAAGTTTTTGAATCCCACCATTGCTTCCGAGATGGGTAAAATGAAGACCCAAATTGTTGGGGGCAATATGCTGACTTTGTAAACTGCTTTGAGAGGGCTGTAAAGCACTATAAAGTAGTATATAAGTCTAGGTGCTATTGCTATTCAGCCTTTAGTTGGGGCTCCCAGCATGGCAACAGACAAGAGCATTGGGTGAGCCCTGCAGGCCGATGTAATTGCAAGTCCGGCCCCAGCTATGACAAGGAGTAGCAATTGCATCTAGGCCCAGGGGCTGAGAAGAAGGTACAGGTGTTAAGCCCCAAGTAACATGTCCCAAAAATAAAGTCCATGGAACCCATTTTCTATTTCAAGTCCATTTATTAGGAACACATTAAATTGGCCACAGACTTGATGTAATTCCGACTCTGAACCGGATCTGGAATTACACCCAATAAAATAAAAAGTGTGGAGCATTCTCCCTGAGTCACAATCTGCAATCACTTCTTGGTTCCATAGTCCCACAACTCCAAACTCCACCTTCATCTAGCTGCAGGCATCTTGAGCCATTCTCACGGGAAAGGAACACCACCTAGACATAACATCCCCCCTTTATCTCTACATGCCCCCTGGGTGAACCTGAAGTATCAGTAAATTCAATTACTATAAATCTAAAAGCTAATAGAAAAAGAAATATTAAGGCTAATATAAAGTATGGCTACACATATGTCATCTTCAGGGTCGACAACAGGAGGGGTGTGGTGGCTGGGCTGCATTCTGGCCTATTGCATTTGGGTTTTTGCTTTGGTTACAGGCATATAGCCTGACCATTGCTGAAATGCAAGAGGGTTTCTGTATCAACAGGGTTTGGGAGGCTGAAGTCCTCCATTTTTGTGACCATGCAGTTCTAAAATTGATGGGCTGCTGCTGGGGAGGGTAATCAATATAGGTCAAAATAAGCATTGTCCACCACAGTTTATTGTGTGCCAAGTTTTCCTTGGATTTTCCTATCTCTTCTGAGTATTAAAATCACATTGGCAAGGTCTGTACACCATGCTGCAGTATTACTTGGTCTGTTGTGTGGATGCTTGTGTGTTTTTAGGAGGCAGGGAATTTTGGTGGGTGGGGAGGTGTTTGGGGATTATCATGTATGTGTGCATGTTGAGTCTGGTCTCTGGGTGTTATGTGAAATTCGTTGTATGTATACTGTGTATATACGAGGGCTATCCATAAAATAGATTATGTTTTTGTTTGTAGCAAGAAGGGACAGAGCTAGCACAGCCATCTTTGGTCTGTGCGTCCACCACTCAGTCTGCATCTAGTCGTGCTAGTGGGAGGATTGTATCGTTGCCCATTATTTCACAGCAAACGTTTGAAATGTGTGCTGCAACTGAAAATCCCGCGAGCTGTGAGGTGCGATCAGTGATAAGGTTTTTGTTGGCAAAAACCATAAACCGATTGAAATTTTAATTGAAAAATTGAAAAACTAAGAAAAGCAATTCAGAACAAGCATAGAGGAAAGTTAAGCTCAAAAATTTTGTTTTTGCATGACAATGCCCGACCACACACAGCAAATCGCACTCGAGAAGTCCTGAATGCTTTCAAGTGGGAGATTTTTCCTCATCTGCCCTACAGCCCCGATCTTGCACCAAGCGACTACCAGTTGTTTCCGAGGATGAAGACCTGGCTTGGAACAAAATTTTTGAGCTTAACTTTCCTCTACGCTTGTTCTGAATTGCTTTTCTTAGTTTTTCAATTTTTCAATTAAAATTTCAATCGGTTTATGGTTTTTTGCCAACAAAAACCTTATCACTGATCGCTCCTCACAACTCGCAGGATTTTCAATTGCAGCACACATTTCAAATGTTTGCTGTGAAATAATGGGCAACGATACGAACCTCCCACTAGCACGAGTAGATGCAGACTGAGCGGCAGACACACAGACCAAAGATGGCTGTGCTAGCTCTGCCCCTTCTTGCTACAGACAAAAACGTAATCTATTTTGTGGATAGCCCTCTTACATACAATGACAATAAAGAATTCAATTCAATTCAAACTAGTCAGCCAGATTTTAGCCTAACCTGTAATGCAATACCAAGCCACATTCTAGAGGTAAGAGCTGCAAAATTGTTCCATTATCTACTCTTGCCTTTAACAGCAATAACTATGTTCTTTGATGTATTTGCTAGCACCCTTCATGCTGTGAGCTTCTCTTTCCGTCTTGGGGAAAGAATTCAGAAGTGCTAGATTTATTTTTCCTGCTAATTACGGTATACTTTGTGGGTTTTTTAAGAAGCTGTGAGAAAAAAATGTGCCTGGAAATTAAAGGATGTATGGATTGAGTTGTGAGACAGGAAAGGGAATTACATGGACTTGTGTACTTCCAGTTGCTGACAAATGAGAGACTAATGTTCTAACCTGACACTTGCATGCTCTCAGGCCCAAAGATTATTTTCATTCTTCATAGGCCAGTATTGTGAATTAACTAAGTTCTTCTGGATTTTGATTTTAAGGTGAGCTATAGAGGCCATTGATCTTCTTAAATGGATAATAATAACTGAAGGCTCAAGGGGAAGGCAGATTAGAAAGACCTTTTGGAGTCTTCAATTCCGTTCATGTTAAGAGTTCCTTAATAAGGTTTGCTCTTCCTTCCTAAACCAATAATCAATTTTCTGATTTTTTTTTACAGAAAACATGTGAAACATGCTGTAGTTAGCGATTTAATTGTTTTCTTTTTGCCTATGTTTTAATTTGCATAATGTATGTTTAATCGAGGGGGCTTGGAAAGGTTGAAGTGGCCAGTATGGAGACTGCATCTTGCCTTCCAGATGTGTCTTCCCTGCAGATTTCTGGAGACGAGACTGTGACAGGGGAGCTGCGTGATGGAAGACTTCCCCAACAAGCCTGCATCCTTATTATGCATGATTGGATTCCCTTTTGAGAAGGGCCAGCCTTCCTTGCTGCTTCCCTGCCTCCTCCACTTGCTCTCCACAGATCTGTCAAGGCAGAAGCTGGACTCAGAGGAAATTGCCTCCTGCAGACTTTCTCCTTTGTGCTTCCATACGCAGCAGTGTCATCCTCCACCTCCTGCTTTGCTGGGAGCAGCCACCAGACAGGGAAATGCCAATGATGTCTGGCATTGGGAGGAGAAAGTCTTTGGCGTGCTGTGCACATGCATGCACACACTCCATTCCAAGCTTGGAAACTTTTATCCACATCTGAGCTTACAAACTGTCAATCATGACTGGACTTGGGGAAAAGGGCCCTCTCCTTCCTCTGTGAAGAAAAGTCCGCAAATTTGGAATGTGGTGTGTGTGTGTGTGTGTGTGTGTGTGTGCACGCACATGTGCGTGTGCACATGCACACACGCATGCACACACACACATGGGCATGCACTTGGCTGCTTGCAGTTTGGGGAAGGGAGGAGCTTATGGGACACCAAATTGTCCCGACATTATGTTAACCCATGCAAGTTGTTTCATCCCAACCCAGCTGTCCTGAATCAGCCACACCCAGTGGGTGGCATCGAGTTGACTACGCTCACCCAGCCACACCTGCCTAGTCATGGTGATGCCGCTACTGACCCTTTGACAACAACCATAATGCTGATGCAGCCCTTAATGAAATTGAGTTTGACACCCCTGGTTTAGATAAACTACTGTTTGCACAATGCAATTGTGGCTGTACTTAGTTATGACTTTAAATAGACACATATTTATCTGATGGAGATGATACCTGGAATTCCTTCCCATTAATTAAGACTGGGGACCTTTCTTCTGGGTGAGATCAATTGTTCCATTACTAAGAATGTCAGATAGGTTTCTTTGGAAGGATGTTTCTCAGCTGTCCCTATCTGATGATGGAATTAGCTGAAATGACAAAATCGACCTTTTTGATCAGGGACAAGGCAATAAATATGTTTATTAAAGACCAAAAGCCTTTTTAAAATTATTTTAATTATTTTTTTACTAAAAATGAAAACAATATCATTTGTGATTTAGGGATTTGTTGATTAAAAAGGGTTGAACAATAGGAAGAAGAAAAATATATAATTTAAAAAAATGAAATTGTGAAGATTTATTTGCCAACTGCTATATAGGAAATTAAGAGTCACTTTCTTTACATTCTCTTCTTGTTTCTATTTGCTTTTTTTCCTCATAATTTTCTCATTTTTTCACTATTCACTATTTTTTCTTTTTTTAATTTAATTTTACTTTATGTTTATATTTTTTAATACAATTTTTTTATTTTTTAAGACAAACGTATACAAACAAAAAATAAAAACGTAGAATCGTCTTCCATTTTGTACACATAGTGTGTCAGTTGATTACAAATCTTTTATGCTATTCTTTTGTAGTCATTACTCACAGTTTATATAATTTTTCACCTCGTCAAAGTAACATATGCTTATTTATCAGTTATTAATCACCCATGACTGAACTATTTATTCCATCATTTTATATGAGATATTCTAAATTTTATTTTAAAATTTATATTGTACTTTCATTCAATGGTTATATATGCCTACATTGTGTTTTATATCAATCTATTGAACTTCTATTACAAAAATATCTAATCTATTACATTACCATGTCTTTTTGTCCAACCATTGATAAAACAAATCCCATATCATATAAAATTGCTTATCTTCTTGCTCTCTAATTTCAAATGTCGATTTACTCATTTCAGCACAATCCATAATTTTCTTAATAACTTCCTCCTGCATAGGTATTTTTTTCATTTTTCCAATTCTAAGCAAATACAATTCTAGTTGCTGTTAAGGAATTTACAATAAAATATTTCAGCTCTTTATTGTATATTTCCGGTATAATTCCTAATAAGAATATTTCAGGTTTAAAGTCTATGTGTTGTTTTATTGTTTTTTCCAACCATGTGTGGATTAAAGTCCAGTATCTTTTTGAATCCAAGCATGTCCACCACATATGGTAATATGAGCCAGGTATCTGATGAACATTTCCAACTTTTATCTGATTTGTTCTTGAACATTGTCACAATTCTCATCGGGAGTAGGTGCCACCTGTAAAACATCTTATACAAATTTTCTTTATATGCAGTTGACATTGTCATTTTATAATTTTGAGACCACAATTTTTGCTATTTATCTAAGTCAACCCCATATCCAAAAAATTTCCCCCAAGCAATTATTGTTTCTTTAACTTGTTCTTTCTCTAATTTAAACTCCAGCAAATGTCCATAAAGTTTTTTAATTACTTTTTCATCAGAATTTTATCTAAGTCAGCCAACTTATCATAGATGCCTTCTCTTGAGGTAATTCCCCGTTAGGAGAATGAGCGCATACAGGGAGATGTATTTGAGAGTAGTGTTTGAATAATACACACACAGAACACAGGTACACTGTACAGTAAATGTAGGTTTTTACTTCCAGAAAGGTTTAAGCAAAGTCCAAAATAGGCAGTCCAAAGTCATTCACAGGTAAATCAGTCAGTTTTTCAATCCAGGGATAATTCAATAACAAAGTCCAGTGTCAAAAACAGTTCAGTATCAGACTTACATCAAATCCAGTAATATCAGTCAATTAGAAGAAATGGAGGAACGGCAATACTTTCCAACAGAAGGTAACAGAGAGACTCACTCAGACACACTCTCTTCTGAGACTAAGACTAAGACAAACCAGGTTTCTGGCTCCATCTTATGGCTGTTTGAGAAACCACACCTAATTAGTTTTGCATTTTCTTAAAGATACAGTTTTAAAACGTTTATCCTGGTTTATATATTTCTAACCCAAATACCTGTTAGGTGACTTATATTCCTAACACTTTCTGTTTTAATATCTTTATCAAATCTAGATTGTATTTGCAAATATAAAAACCAATTCATTTTTACACCTTGTTCTTCCAATGCTTGCATACATTTAAGTTCACCTTTTTCATTCAATATCTCATCATATCTAACTGTTTGTTCCTTTTTATATATTATTGGATAAGAAAAAGCTTCAATAGTAGATATCCATAATGGAATGTTCAAGTAATATTGTCTTTTTATCTTCTCCCAGTTGAAAAACAATGCCTCTCTAATGTAATGTCTTCTAAAATACCCATGTGTTTTAGTTCGCTTATACTTGAGGAAGGCAAACCATTCCAGCAGCAAGTCATGCCCTTCTAAATCTACTGTTCCTTAAAGTTATCCATTCCTTTACCCTCATCAAATTTGTCACTTGATAATATAACTTCCAGTTAGGCAAGGCAAACCCTCCTGTTGTTCTTGCATCTTGTAAGGGTTTAAGTTTTATTCTCACTTTTTTGTCCTGCCAAATATATTTCAGCACAATTCTATTTAAGTCTTCAAAAAATTCTTTTCTTAGTCAAATTGGAATTGTCTGAAATAGATATAGAATTCTAGGCAATACGTTCATCTTAATTGTTGATGTTCTCCCAATCAATGATAATTGTAAATTTTCCCATTTTATTAAATCTGTCGCAATCTGTTGTTTGAGTTTACGATAGTTATCCTCCTTAAGTGTGCTACATCTTTGTGTTATGTGAATCTATAAATATTTAACCTTATTTTTGACCTGGATCCCCAAAACTTCTTCCAATTCTTTTTTTCATCTTGCTAATATGTTCTTTGTTAAGATCTTTGTTTTATCTTTATTTTCAGACCTGCTACTTTTCTATACTCTTCTATCTTTTCTATCAGTTTAGGGGCTGACTCCAATGGATCTTCTAATATGAATATCAGGTCATCTGCAAAAGCTTGCAATTTATACTCTTCTTTTTTAAATTTTCATTGCTTTTATTTCTTTTTCTTCCTGTCAGCACTTTCAGTGTTAACACAAACAACAGAGACAACAATGGACAGCCTTGTCTAGTCCCTTTTCTTATATCTATAAAGTCTGTCAACTCTCCATTTATCATAACCTTTTCAGTTTGTTTACAATATATCATTTCTATGGCTTGGGTAAATTTTTTACCAAAGCCCATTTGGTCCAATTATAGCAGCTAAAACATCTAAAAACATCAAAGCCATTTGTTTTTCGGGATTAGCCTCAAAGTATTCCAGTGTGTCTAAAATTATTCTCATATTGTCTTTGTCTCTGGCAGAAATCCATTTTGATCAGAATGAATAAAATTGTTTAAGTATCTTTTCAGTCTTTCTGCCAGAATTGAAGCAAACATTTTATAATCTGAGTTTAATAGGGATATTGTTAGATCGGTGGATCGGGTCACATAAGAGGCGAGACGCGAAGTGAACAATCAGCTCTTTATTTCAGCTCTGAGCAAGGACAGTTTAAAGTGTGCGAGCCGCTTGGCTTTATACAGCCGGCCGGCGGCTCGGCGGCCAATGACAGCGCTTTGAATCTCCCGCGATCGGCTTGGCCAATCGCGGTAGATTCTTAGCGCTCCAATCACAGGCGTTCCCTGAACCAATCGGATTGCGGTCTGGGTGGACCAATCAGAATGCGAGTCTTCAAGAATGTTAATACAGAACACCCCTCCCCTCATGGTTTCGTCCGACGCAGTGTCGTGACGTAGTCGCGCAGGTAGGTGGGGCTTCGAACCTGTCTGGCTGACCTGCGTGGCTCAGTCGGTGTGTGGTCGTCAGCCGGTTCGGACGGGCTCCGCGTCGCTCTCCACTTCGCTGATGGAACCGCCTGGAAGGGTGAGCCGGGCCTGTCGCCGCAGCTCCCGCCCGGACTACCTGGGTTGGTCGAGTTGCGGTTCCTGTTGCTCTCGCTCGGTCTTTCCGGGCTGGTTGAGCTGGCTTGGCTGTACCTTCCAGGTGAAGATCCCATCTGCGACGGTTCGAGGTCTGCTGGTGAGTATGGCTGGTTTATTTGAGCGTTTCTGTCTTCTGGTGGGGGGTGTTCGGCTTGCATTGGGGTGTGTGCCGTTGATGATTCCGGCCTGCTGTCGTTTACCGGCTTGGATGTTGAGGCTTCCCCTCCCTCTCTGCTTTCCTTGGTTGCTGTTGCCGAGGCGTCGGGGTTGTTGGCGGCTAGTCTGGACCATAGCTGGTCGATGTGCCATTTCCAGCTCTTCCCGTCTGTCATTTGGAGTCTGTATGATCGGGGCCCGGTTACCTGTGTTATTTGTGCGGGAACCCAGAGGGGGTCTCCCGTGAAGTTCTTTGCGTAGACCGTGTCCCCGATGTTGAATGCCCGGTACCGGCTGGAGGAGTCCGGGGGTTTCTCTGGGTTGTAGGTGGGGTGTAGGCGGTCCAGTGGAGACCTCAGTTTCCTTCCCATTAGTAACTCCGCTGGGCTCTTGTTCGTGGTCGTGTTCGGAGTGATGTGCTGTATGAAGAGTAGTTTGTTTATTTTTTCCTGGATGTCGCCGGTTTCGATTTTTTGGATGGTTTTTTTGTGTATTGGACCATCCGTTCCGCCCTACCGTTCGCCGCCGGGTGAGCCATCGAGGTTAAGGCATGTCTGATGCCCCGTTCGGCTAGGTATTTTTCAAATGCCAGTGCCGTGAACTGTGGCCCATTGTCCGACACTATGACATCCGGTAACCCGTGTGTTGCAAAGAGTCCATTGAGTTTGTCGATGACCGCTTCTGTTGTTGTTGCCCTCATAGTGCTTACCTCCAGCCATTTGGAGTAAGCATCTACGGTGATGAGGAATGTATGCCCCTTGGTTGGCCCGGCGAAGTCTATGTGTATTCGCGACCATGGTCCTCTTGGGGTCTCCCATTCCAGGACCGGCATGGCGGGGGGGGTGGCTCTCGATTCTTGGCACCTGCTGCAACTGGCGACCCATGTCTCGATTTGTTTGTCCATCCCTGGCCACCAAGCGTAGCTTCTGGCCAGGGCTTTCATCTTGACGACCCCTGGGTGTCCCTCATGCAGCATTGCTAACACTCCGTCTTGTAGTGCTTCCGGTATGACTACCTGGTCGCCCCAGAGTATGCATCCCTTTTGCGAGAACAGCTCAGTTTGGCGGTTTCGGAAGGCTCTGAACTGTTCGCCTCCGTCACTTTCTGGCCACCCCCGCTCTACCCAGCTCAATACCCGCGCCAGCCGTTTGTCTTTATTTGTTTCACGGGCAATGTCTGGCGCGGTTAAGAGTGGGCTGGGTAGGGTCTCGATTTGCAGGGTCGTTGTTGTGGGCGCTGGGTCGTCATCTAAGTCGGGTAGTGGTGCCCGGCTTAGTGCGTCAGCGTGCGGAATGTTCTTACCGGGGCGGTGTGATAGTTCATATGAGTATGCGGCCAGGAACTCGGACCACCTCGTCATCCGGGGTGACAGGATGTTTGGGGTGGCCTTGTTCCCTGCGAGTATCCCGAGCAGGGGCTTGTGGTCCGTAATAATAGAAAAGTCCCTACCATAAAGGTATTCGTGGAACCTTTTCACTCCGGCGACGATGGCGAGGGCTTCTTTGTCCAGTTGACTGTAATTTCTTTCCGGTTTGGCCAGCGTTCGGGAGAAGAAGGCGATGGATGCTTCCTTCCCGTCGGGTAGGGTGTGGCTGAGGACTGCTCCGATGCCGAATGGTGATGCGTCGCACGTTACCGTGAGCGGAAGGGTCTCGCTATACTGGATCAGGACTGCGTCCGATGTTAGCAGGTTTTTTGTTCGTTGGAACGCAGTCTCCTCCCTCTTCCCCCAGGTCCAGGTGGCCGTTTTATCGAGTAGCCGGTGTAGGGGCTCCGCCACGGTCGCCTTTTGGGGTAGGAAAACATTGTAAAAATTAAGCAGTCCCAAAAATGCCTGTAGTTCCGCCTTGTTTGTTGGTGTGGGGGCTTCCTTGATGGCTCTGAGTTTCTTCCCAGTTGGGTGTATTCCGTGCCGGTCCAGGAGGTACCCCAGGAATTTGACCCTCTCGGTGTGGACTTGGCATTTGTCTCTTTTGACTTTAAGGCCGGCATCTTTGAATTTGTTAAGCACCGCCTTTAAACGGGTCTCCAATTGTTCTCTGTTGGCGGCTGCGATCAGCACGTCATCGAAGTAGGGAACCACCCCTTTTATTCCCTGGAGGAGTCTTTCCATGAGACTTTGGAAAACTCCTGGAGCGACGCTGACTCCAAATTGGAGTCGGTTGCACCAAAAGGCCCCCCGGTGTGTAACAATCGTTTGCGCTTCGGCTGTCTCCGCATCGACCGGCAATTGCTGATACGCTTGTGCCAAGTCGAGTTTTGCGAAGACCCGGCCTCCCCCCAGTGAGTGCAGAAGGTGCTGTACTACTGGGACGGGGTAGGCGCTTTGCTGTAGCACGTGATTGAGGGTGGCCTTGTGGTCCCCGCAAATTCTGATGGAGCCATCGGGTTTGATGGGGGTAACTATGGGCGTTTCCCAACGGGCATGGTCGATGGGCTCTAGTACCCCTTGTGCGATGAGCTTGTCTAGTTGCTCGGCGATTTTCGGCTTAAGTGCAAAAGGCACTCGCCGGGGTTTGAGGCAGATTGGGGCGACGTTAGGGTTAAGGTTGAAGGATATAGGGGGCCCTCGGTACTTGCCTAGCGAGTTGTCGAAGACCTCCTGGAATTCCCTTACGAGAGTCGCTTCCCAGTCTGCTTCGTCTGTATGATGGATGCCCGTCACCTCGATGCCCAGCGGGGCGAACCATTGCAGGCCGAGCAAGCTGGGGCGGTCCCGGTCCACGATTGTGAGTGGCAAGATGTCGGTGTGGTTCTTGAATGTGACCTTAAAGTGCCCAATGCCGACCACAGGGATGCGGTTTCCCTGGTAGTCTTTCAGGATTAGCTTCTGGTTGTCTAGTTCGTTGCGGCGGATGGTCGGGACCAGGCGCTTGATTGTGTGCCAAGAGACCATTGAGAGGTAGGACCCGGAGTCCACTTCCATCTCGCAGGGTTGGTCCTCGATGCACAGTGCCACGTGTACCTTCCGGGCGTCCATGGTTGATGAATGGCCGATGACGACCGTCTGGTGGGTCTCCTCGTGCCGCTGTGCCTCGCTGAGTCATCTGCTGCGGCTGTCACGGCTCCACCGGCTCTCAGTCGGTCGGTCTCGGTGCCTGGGGGGGGTGCCGTCTCATCGTCATGGGCTGTTTCCTCGTCGCTGCGGGCTGTAGCTCTTTTTGTTGCGGCACACCTTGGCGATGTGCCCCCGCTTCTCACAATGCCTGCAAATGGCGTCGAGAAAACGGCATTCAGAGCGGGGGTGATCGCCGCCGCAGCCGGCACAATGGAAGCCCGACTTACGTCCCCGGCGGTCGCGCTCGGTCTGCAGCCGGTGGATTTCCTCGTCGTCATCGTCCTCGGTGTCGGATTGGGGTTCGAAGTCGCCATGATGCGTGGTTGTTTCTCGACGGTTGGGTTCCCCGGGCTTCGCGGTGGTGGGGGTCGCTTCGTTGGTCGGTGGCCGTTCATTCGTGTTGGCTTGCCTCATCCGGGCTGCTGACTGGCGGGTGGCCTCTGCGGCGGCGGCCTCGACGAGGGCGTCGGTGAGGGAGATGTTGCCTTTGGCCATCAGCCGGCTCTGCAGCACGGGGTCTCGGAGTCCAAGGACGACTCGGTCCCGAAGTGCCTGGTCCAGGTCAGGGAATTCGCAGGGGCCTCCCAGGTTCCGTAGCTGGGCCACAAAGTCGCCGATGGTCTCGCCTTCGCGCTGATCTCGGCGGTAGAAGTCGTGCCTCCGAATGAGGATGGGCACGGTAGGGGTTTAATGGCATCGCAAGATGGGCTCGGGGTCAGCCCAGTCCATCTCCTTGACGTCGGCGGGCTTTGCCAGTGCCTTGGCCATTTTGAACACTGCGGGCCCGCAGTGTGTGAGGAATACTGCCCGTTTCCTCTGGCCATTGGCGTCTTTGAGGTTGCTGCATTTCAGAAACATCTGGAAGCGATCGATATATGATTCCCAGTCTTCGGTTGCTGGGTCGAATGGAGCGGGCGGCAGGGTGCTGGCCATTGTGCAAGGCGCCGATCACCGTTTGCCACGTGCTAGTTGGTCCTCGCCTCACAATCCCATCCTCGTCGCCAGTGTTAGATCGGTGGATCGGGTCACATAAGAGGCGAGACGCGAAGTGAACAATCAGCTCTTTATTTCAGCTCTGAGCAAGGACAGTTTAAAGTGTGCGAGCTGCTTGGCTTTATACAGCCGGCCGGCGGCTCGGCGGCCAATGGCAGCGCTTTGAATCTCCCGCGATCGGCTCGGCCAATCGCGGTAGATTCTTAGCGCTCCAATCACAGGCGTTCCCTGAACCAATCGGATTGCGGTCTGGGTGGACCAATCAGAATGCGAGTCTTCAAGAATGTTAATACAGAACAGATATTGGTCTGTTTTTAACTTGCTGTGGGTCTGTGTCCTCCTTCAGTACAAGTGTAATATATGCTTCTGACCATGTTTTGGGTATTCTCCTCCTTGTCATAACTTCATTCATAACTTTTAATAAGTGAAGATTCAATGTTTCCTGAAATGTCTTATAAAATTCCGCTGGCAAACCATCCAGACCTGGTGCTTTCCCAATATTTTGCTTTTATAAAGCTTCTGTTAATTCCATTGTTGTTATGTTATTTTCTAACATTATTTCAATGTCTTTGGGTATCTGGGCAGATTTGTAGGTATTGTTGAATTCTTTCTTCCTGAACATTCCCTTGATGGTACAATTTTCCATAATAATCTTGAATAATTTTCTTCTTCTCCGCATTTCCATAGCATGCATGTCCTTGTTCATTTATAAATTGATTTATCCTTCTTGAATCTCTTTTCTTTCTCAACTTATATGCTAGCCATCTGCCTGGTTTATTTGCATTTCAAAATAGTTCTGCTTAGCATTTTTAATTTTTTGTGCTATTTCCTCTTTTTCCATTAACCCCATTTTATGTTTAGTCATGTCCATTTTAATTTTAATGTCCTTTTTTGTGGAAATTTCTGTAGCTCTTTTTCCAGCCTCTTGTAGTCATCTTCCAATGTTTTAAAAGTTTTTCTCTGTTTATGTTTCTTCTCCTTGTATAGTCCATTATCAAGCCTCTTGTATAAGCCTTCATCGTGTCCCAGAGGTTCTGTAATCCTCTTTTGTGTGTGTGTGTTTTTTTTTTAAAGTCAGTTCTCTCTCAATTTTTGTATGTCTTGTAATGTCTTGTATGTTAAAGAGCAATTCTGTTGACATCCATATCATATCTATTCTGGACCATGATGCATGTCTATTTGAATAAAAAGTGTATTGTTTATTTTCTGCATTTCTCTCTCTCCATGCATCTTTTAGGTTTATCTCATCTACCATTCGAAAGAAGGATTTTGGCAATGTCTTTCCAGTTTTCTTTGCTGCTTTCTGTGTTTTATAATCCAATTTGTCATTTGTCCATTAAAATCTCCCATCAGACAAACATTAGCATAGTCCAGTTCAATTATTTTCATATGTAATTTTTTGTAAAAATCTTTTTGATTATCATTTGGATTGATTGCTATTTATTTATTTTAATAGATTGCTATTAAAAGTGTCTTTAGATTATTGTCCATTATCTCCACCATCAAAATCCTTCCATCATCATCTGTATATTTTTGTTCTGCAGGGATTCCGTCTCTAATGTATAACACCACTCCTCTCTTTTTACACTGTGTCAACACTGTAAATAATTTCCCTAATTTTTGTTGTTTTAATATATATTCATGTTGTTTTTTTGATATGTACTTCTTATAGGCAGATTATATCAAATTTTAATTTCTCTAACTTATGAAATATTTTTCTTCTTTTAGTAGCCGAATTAAGTCCATTTATATTAATTGTAATCAGTTTTCTCTCATCCATTTTACACTTTATAAGTAGGATTTGTTGCTCTAGTACATTTTGGTTCTCGTTGCTCTCTGGGTACACCACCTACAGCTCCTTCTTCTTTTTCAATTACTGCTATACATTCCTCTTGAAATTCAATTAACGACTCTTCTTTTTTTGTATCTTTATTCAACTGGAGGGGGAGTAAAAAAAAAAAAAGGAGGGAGAAAATGCAATTCTGTCAGTAAGCAAAGCACTGTCACTAAGTATTCGAGGCTCTTTACTAAATTAAAAAAAAATTACAGTTCTCTTTTCAAGGTCATTTCAAACTTCTTTTTTTCAATTTCAACTCCAAATTCCAGCTATCAGTAGTTCCACAGAAGAGCACCTGCATAAACAATCTACATGCTCTTCCCACTACCTTTTCAATGAAAACTCAGAGTCCTTGAATATAACACCAAATGTATCAACAAGAAAGAAAGAAAAACAATGTATCCAAGCCTCCAGGTGGCAGTGTTACTTATTTCCCTTTCCTTTCCCTTCCCCTCTAATATTTAAGCCAGGAATAAATTTTAAAAAATCTAAAATTGTTAAGAAGAAGAGAAATTTTTTTTCCCCAAGGAGTTATTTTTTAAAAACCTAAAAGTTAAAAAGGAAAGACCAGTCCAGTTTAAAAATTGAAAAGCTTTTACAAAAATCCAAGTTCCAATAAAAAGACAAAAAACCTTCAGGTTTAATTTGTGTTTAATCCCGCTGCTTGACCACTTTTATCTTCACTTTTAAATTTAACTTTTAGTCTTTTAGGGTGTTCTCTCCAGAAAATACTAAGTAGAAATTTATCTCACCAAACTGACACATTTTCTTTCCAGCTTTCTTCCTTTCCAGAGCTGTCCCAGCTACAGCAGCTTTAATGGCCGTCTCTCCACCGCAGGAAAAAAAAGGGCTTCTCCTGGATCTACCAGAGACTTTGCAATGTCCCTGGGATTGATAGGTTGTGCCCTCCTCTGTCACCGTCTCTATGGGACAGTTTAGGTCTGGTGAAACTGTCTTGCAACGGAGATATCAGCAGTGATCTTAGAGCTTCAAGATCACATGCTATACCACCGCGACACCAACAACTGAGCAATACAACTAAACAAACTGGGATTAAGGTAACATGGATTTTTTAAGAAAAGAAAAGTGAGCAGTGAAATTACAAAGGGACAGGGGGCGGGGGGGAAGGAAATATTTTTAACAGCTAAGCGGGGCTTCGAACCTGGAAAGGAAGAAGCTGGAACTAAAGATTTAACTAAATTGGACTAAAATATTTTGGGAATAAACAGGCATAAAATAAAGCTGGAATTAAAATTGTCAAAAAAAAATAATAATAAAGTTTACAAATTAGAGACTGGACTGTGCTGGAATATTGAGGTTCGAAAAACCCTAAATAAAAATATAGGGGGAAAAGATGAAGACTTTGTATAATGGAAAGTGCCACCTTTTGACTTGAGCTCAAACAAAAGGGAAAGCATCCTGTTTCTGAATGAACTTGTGTGGATATAATATTAAAGAAATATTGAAACAAAGTAAGAATCTTAGAAAGTGAAAGCAGAACTAGAATAAAGAAAAAAGCAAGGAAAGACTGACTGTGGGATTGATTGATGTTTTTGGTATAGACTCTGGGCTGGAACAATTGAGAACTTTAGAAAATTGAAAGAAAAAAGAAGGAAAGTAAAAGTGGTTTTTTTTTTTTGTGGACTTTAACAATCATAAAATACAAGAGTGTAATGATGATATCTGTTTGGGAATTAAAAATGGAACTTAAAAATATGAGAGAATTACTACAGGAAAGAGGAATCCCTTTGTTCTTTGTTAGAAAAAATGGAAATGGCGATTGAAGAACAAGAAGAAAAAGCTTCAGAGGAGGAGGAGTCGACTCAAGGAGAAGTCATCTTAAATAGACAATTAACACAAAGAACGCTACAAAGAAGTAGGGAAAGAAGGAAGGTTAAAAGTTGAGACTTAAGAAGGCAATCAAAAGGGGGAATACCTGTGAAGTTGGGAAAGACAGAAAGACCCAGCAGAAAAGGGGAAAGGAAAATATTAAAAAAGAGAGGGATATAAACTGTAATGAGAAAAGATATGGGGAAAAGAGGGGGAGGAGAAGCAGTAAGAAACATGAAATAAAGAAATAGTAAAATGTTGAAAAGAAATTGTTTTTCAGAGATAATGGTTGATGAATTAAAAAGGGGATTCTGCAGAGTGACAAGGAGTAATAAGAATATTGCTGCAATTAAAAATATTTAGAAAATAGGGTAATATAGATACTTATAACTCTTATTAAAAATCAAGTGGGGAAAATATGTTGCAGAATCCAAATGAAAAGATGTAATGATTATCATTGTAACTTCTTAAAAATAATGGTTTATTGGGAATCAAGATGAGGGAATAAAGGTATATTTTAATCATTGAGGTGTCACACTCAAAACAGTAAAAGGGGAGAAACCTATACTAGGTTTTTTTTTAATGTTAAAATTTGTATTAATCTAGAATTTATAAAAAGAATGTGTAATGGAAACGGAATACGACAGACTAAAGAACCAACTAAATTAATAAGTTAATATAGACTATTAAAAGCAAGGAGAGACATTAGTAACCTTTTTTTATTATTATCATTATTATTATTATTATTAGGCAAACACATATTTATCTTTATTTTTAAAATAAATATTAAAGGATTATATTTGAAATAATTGAAATGAAACAAAAAGATGTTTTGACTGAGATTAATGAAAGAATTAATTAGGTTAGAATTAATGTGTTCGTTTCTGTCCTTCCTGAAAATTTGGAATGGAAAAGGTATAATAGAATTAAGTATGCATATATGAATGTATAATTGCTGTCATATTTGTATGTAAAGATGATGACCTGGAAATATGTTATCCGCTAAAAAGAGATTTTTGTTTTTAATGTGAAAAACTGAATAAAATTTGTTTTTAAAAAAAGACAGTTAATATCAGTTAATGTCAGTATACTTTATAAGAATATGTGGTCTGATAAAGCTCAATAAAACTATAGTGGGCTGAAATTGGATTTCAGTTTTAAGGTTATTTTTATTCTACTAACTTCATTCTACAGAAATATTGAACTTTATAGCATTTCCACCAAATATTGGGGGGGGACCCCAAACTGTTTATCCAGAGTGTTTTAGCAAAACTATTGTTAATCCTAGCAATCAAAACAGTGACAAGTGTACAAGTTCATGTTGTTACATCTCTCTAATTGCTTTCAAATCCTGCATACTTTCAATTTTTGTTTTGTTTGGATTCTGATCATGCTTTAATAATTTTTAGATAAGACTAGAAAATGTACTAAATGTTACACTTAAATACATTCAAATTCAATCAGTATTTTTCAGTATCTTCCTTTATTGCTGCAATTCTATACTATAGTTTTCTTTAGTTAACTATACTACTTTTTTGAAAATGCTAAGAGCAAAATGGTTTCCTGAATGAGCTCTAAAATCCGAGTTCACAGGCCATCTTAACTCCCCAAAGTAACTGCATGACTGGATACTTTATGGTCCAGCAAGCACTTCTAATAAAGTGGAATCATTCTAATGGCAGAAGAAATTATCAGAGATCCTGGCCTTAGGATATGAGAAGTAAGTATGGGACTGGTGGTCCACTGGGGGGCAAGGGGGGAGATGTGATAAACCTCCAAGTGATTTCATCTTGAAGTATACTGTTATGTCCCTGGAACTCTAAGGAGTTCCCACTCAGGTCTGTTCGCGTTGCGGGGGCGGCTGCCCCTCGCTCATTGGTTGGTTCTCCCCAGCAGCCAGCTATAAAAGCAGGCTGCGGGGTCCAACCAGTTGCTGATCGCTGCGAGCCAGTTCCAGGCTTGGCTAGCACGTTCAGTCCTTTATTATCACAATAAAGTATTTGTTGCACTCATGCTCTGGTTCAGCCTCTCATTACCCAAACTTAACACTGGCGATGAAGGTGGGATGGCTACCAGAAGCACAATGCAACCGCTGAATCACTAGCCGCTGAGCCGTAGCCAGAGAGAACGATCGGCAGGCGATAAGAGCAAACGCTGATCCGCAGCCAGAGAAAGCGGTCAGCAAGCAACGAGAGCGAACGCTGATCCGCAGCCAGAGAAAGCGGTCAGCAAGCAACGAAAGTGAGAAGTGTCTGTAGCCGCTTGTTAGCCTAGCTACAGGGAAAGTGAAGCGCTGCGACCCGCAGCTGCTCGTTTCTTTAGGCGCGAAATTCAAACGGCTGTCATTTGAATTTCTGCCTTAAAAGTACAGCGCGGTGCTGTAATTCAAAGTCACTGACGCCCACGCAGGCGCGAATTTCAAAACGCTGCCAACGGCCGGCAGCCTAACCTCGTGTTAGCCCAGAGAGAGAGCTGCGAAAAGCCTCTCCTGAGCTGAAAGTCACTTGCCTGCCACAGGCACAAGAAACCTTCCTGCTGCTGCCCCAGAGAGATTTTTCCTACAGATTATACAGCCTGATTTCCTCACTATGAATTCCAATCCGGTCTTCCCAGCGTTCAAGCCGGATGAGGAGAAGTGGGAGTCATACAAGAACCGCTTTAACCATTACATCGACGCAATTGGGCTGGCTGATGCAGGGGAGCACCGGAAAAAATCATATTTCCTGATCTACTGTGGAGCCATCGTCTTTGACACTGCCACAGCACTCGTGGCTCCACGTGAGTTAAAAAACGTTCCATGGTCTGAACTGTTAGAAATCCTTACTAACCACTATTCTCCCAGACCTTCACAGATTGCCAGGCGATTCACCTTCCGTATGAGGAAACAATCAGACAAAGAGACCATCAACCAGTACATGGCCGCCCTCAGGACCGCAGCACTCCATTGTGGGTTTGGAACCTATCTGGAGGACATGCTCCTCGATCAGCTAGTCTGCGGAGTCAAGGATCTCCACCTCCAAAGGCGCCTACTCGCTAAGAAGGACCTCAACCTCGCACAAGCCGTCGAGGAGGCCCTGGCAGCAGAGCTGGCAGCACACTCAGCCACCGAAATCCATGGTCCTACTTCCAAGTTAACGACAGTTCCAGTCCACTCCGAGGAGGTGGTCATAGAGGAAGGCCCCAGTGATGAAATCGACATCCACCGCCTCACCAACGCCAGGCAACCGCAGGTAGGAGCCAAGCAAGAAAGCATCAATCCACCCAAGCACATCACCCTGTGCCTATCCTGTGGTGGATCTCATCCGAGGGCCACCTGCAAATTCAAAGGAGCCACCTGCAACATCTGCCACAAAAAGGGGCACATCGCGAGAGTCTGTCAAGCCTCTCACAACTCGGCACAAAGGCACCCTTCCTTCTCACATTCTGGACCGCAGAGGCAAGTATTGAACTGTCGCATTCACCACCACGCCAAGCACACTTGCCATACCATTAGTAAAATCTCTCTCTCCGTTTTGTTAGAAGGTAAACCTTGTCGCATGGAGGTTGACACAGGGTCAGCGCTCTCAATTATCTCGTGGAGCACCCTCAAGAGGCTACAGCCCAGTCTATCAAGAAGCTGGCTCCAGAAGTGCCAGTTTAGCCTGAAGGACTACCAGGGGAAGGACATTCCTGTAATCGGCAGAGGCAAGTTCCTTGTCAATTTTAAAACTTTCAAAGGTCACCTACCTCTAGTGGTAGTTAACGGCAACCTCCCCACACTCTTGGGGCTTGATTGGTTTCCCCATCTCGGCCTAGGGCTAACAGGAGTCCATGCTGTCTCAACCTCTGACACTGACTCCTTATTCGCTGATTACTCAGATGTATTCAGCGATGAGCTGGGGTGTTATAACGGTACCCCTATCTCATTCTCAGTCGACCCCCAGGCAGTCCCAATCAGGCTAAAACCGCGTAGAGTCCCATTCGCTATTCAGCCTAAATTAGATGCGGAATTGGATAAATTATTAAAACAAGGGGTCATTGAGCCAACAGATTTCGCCAAATGGGAGACGCCCATTGTCACACCCCTCAAAAAAGACGGTAGCCTGAGAATTTGCTCGGACTACAAAACCACAATTAATAAGTTTTTACAAGTTAGCGCTTACCCAGTGCCCGTCATTCAGCATTTATTACACACTTTTGAACCTGGCAGCATTTTTGCCAAATTGGACATATCTCAAGCGTATCAACAGTTCCCAGTTGACAACCAAACAGCGGAACTCCAGACCATTGTCACCCACAGGGGTGCTTTCCAGTGCAAGCGTCTCCAATTTGGCGTAAGTGTTGCCCCAGGCATTTTTCAATCCCTCATGGAGCGGATTTTGCAGGGCCTCCCTGGTGTAGTACCCTACTTCGACGACATCTTAGTCTCGGCCAGGGACAGACCCCTACTCTTCCAGAGAGTTTGAGCAGTGTTAGAGAGGTTCAGACAGCATGGCCTCAAATTAAAAAAAGAAAAATGTGCCATTGCCACTAGACAGGTGGACTTTCTGGGTTATAAAATTGACGCCTCAGGCATTCACCCCCTGGAGTCCAAGGTTAAGGCAATTCACGAGGCACCCACTCCAACCTCCAAAACAGAACTGCAGGCCTTCTTGGGGCTATTGAATTTTTACGCATCCTTCCTGCCCCATAAAGCATCAGTGGCAGAACCCCTGCACAGACTGTTGGATAAAAAATCGCCTTGGCACTGGGGTCACAAAGAAGACTCCGCTTTTCGCGCCGTCAAATCACTACTCACGTCAGAGGCGGTCCTTATTCAGTTCGACCCCAACCTTCCATTAGTGCTAGCAGCAGACGCATCCCCTTTTGGAATTGGGGCAGTGTTAAGCCACAGGCTCCCCAGTGGCTCCGAGGCTCCCATCGCTTTTTTTTCCAGGACTCTCTCTGCGACAGAGCGAAATTATAGCCAAATCGATAAGGAAGCTCTAGCAGCTGTCGCAGCAGTGAAGAAATTTCACGAATTTCTCTTTGGCCACTTTTTCGAGCTGGTCACGGATCATAAGCCTCTCCTGGGTCTACTAGCTGGGGACAAACAGACCCCTCAAGTCCTGTCTCCTAGAATGACGAGATGGACCCTTTTCCTAGCGGCATACTCGTATAGACTCATACACCGCCCAGGTAAAACATTGTCCCACGCAGACGCCCTTAGCCGCTGCCCCCTGCCGGCTCCAGCTGAAGACCCTGCACCGGTCCATGCTATCTTTGAGGTCACCCAATTGGACCTCCCCATCACTGCCCTTGACATCGCGGCCAAATCCAAGACTGATACAACGATCGCCCAGGTACTGGACTGGGTGAGGAGGGGGTGGCCGGGCGGTGATGTTGAAAACAAATTTACACCTTTCAAGACCCGCCTACAGGAATTATCCAGTTTGCAGGGCTGTTTGCTGTGGGGCACTCGAGTGGTCATCCCGACCTCACTGCGTACCCGAGTTCTGGAGGCGTTGCATGAAGGGCACCCTGGCATCGTCAGAATGAAGGCATTAGCACGCAGTTACGTATGGTGGCCAGGCCTCGACGAAGACATCCTCAGATGGGTAAGCTCCTGCCATCCCTGCCAGGAATCCCGTCCAGCCCCTCCAATTGCCACCCCCACTAAGTGGGAAAGCGCCAGCGCTCCGTGGTCCAGAATTCACATCTACCTAGCCGGCCCGTTGCACGGAAAAATGTTCCTGGTGGTCGTGGACTCCTACTCTAAGTGGATTGACGTGGCACAACTATCCACAACCACCACACTAGCGATCACCAAGGTATTAACTTGCCTGTTTGTAACACACGGGCTTCCAGACTCCATTGTTTCCGACAATGGTCCCCAGTTCGCATCAGCCGAGTTCAGCCGTTTCGCTGCCAACCTGGGCATCCGCCACATCTTCACGGCCCCATTTCATCCTGCCAGTAACGGATTGGCTGAAAGAGCCGTCAGGACCACTAAAGAAGCTCTAGCTAAGTTCAGCAAGGATGACTGGCACCACAAACTCTCCCGTTTCCTGATGAGCCAGCACTCAACTCTGTGCACAGTCACAAATAAGTCCCCAGCTGAGCTCCTGATGGGTAGACGCCTGCGGACTGTATTGGACAGGCTTCACCCACACTACTGCCCTGACTCCCCCCTCGCTTCCACATCGGGGGTTAGGCATTTTGTCTTACAGGAACCCGTATTCGCGAGGAACTTCGCTGGAGACCCTCTGTGGATCCCGGGCGAGATCGTGGCCATCACCGGACCCAGGTCATATCGGGTCAGACTGGAGGACGGCCGAGTCTGGAGAAGGCACCTGGACCAGCTGCGAAGGCGCCACGGCACTCTCGTCAGCAGTGACTCAGAATTACAGACCGGGGCGTGGCCACAGCATCAACCCCACATCAGCACCAACTCCGGTGACCTGCTTACACCAGCAGCCGTTCCAGGGAACCCGAACACGGACAGCGACGTCCAGATGGCGGACCAGTCCGAACCAGTCAACGGGAGCACATCCCCAGTGACCAGCCCTACGAGTCCCGAGCCAACCCGAACCGAGGGACGCGTTCGTGACTCCCTACCGATCCTGCCTTCCCCCACAGACTCTGAACTGACAGACAACCCACCAGAGTTGCGCCGTTCTGGGCGCCAGCATAAACCTCCCGCCTATCTCAAAGACTATGCGTGTTCGCATTTGGGGGAAAGGGGTGTTATGTCCCTGGAACTCTAAGGAGTTCCCACTCAGGTCCGTTCGCGTTGCGGGGGCGGCTGCCCCTCGCTCATTGGTTGGTTCTCCCCAGCAGCCAGCTATAAAAGCAGGCTGCGGGGTCCAACCAGTTGCTGATCGCTGCGAGCCAGTTCCAGGCTTGGCTAGCACGTTCAGTCCTTTATTATCACAATAAAGTATTTGTTGCACTCATGCTCTGGTTCAGCCTCTCATTACCCAAACTTAACATATACCATGTTGTCTAACATAGCAAAATGTCCACTTTTTCTTTTCTTTTCTCTTTTTCTTTTTGCATAGTGATTAATGTTTTTAGAGTACAATTTTAATGAAACTGCCATGTATATAAATGACAAAGGGAAGCCTAGGAATTTTCCTTCCATGCTTGTATGTTTGCAAATATCTTTTGCATTCTGTGCCCATTTCCTCAGAACTGAGTATTTAGAAGAGCTGATATTAATTCTCTACCCTTGCTGGAACTCACTTTTTGACTGTGTTTACAAAACATACTTCATTTTAGCCGGCTGTATTATACTCCCTGTAACGAGGCATTCTGCCACATCAGAAAATTGGGTTAAATAAGTAAGCCAGGCATATAGTGATTAATAGATGCATGTCTGCTTTCTCCATTGAAAGTAGTATTTGAAGCCCTATTCACAACTTTAATCCAGGAGCTTTCAATGCAGGATGGATTACATGTGGCAGTCTGGTTTGGAGACAGAAAATTTATTTTGTGTATTAAATTAATTGAATTTAGTTTCTAGTTCATTTTTATTATCCTGGTTCTGTCTACTTTCCCATTTGCCCTATTTTGTTAGTCCTGCCACGTGCAGTTTTTAAACGCGTCATTAGGTACAAGAATGTGACCACTACACTAAATGTGATCCTCAAATCCTAAAAGTTTAGTAATTCCTGATACCTAGAACTCTAATATAATCATATAAATCATGATTGGAGGGGAGGGTTCAAAACTTCTGCAAACTCCGTCCAGTTGTATTAAATTTAATCAAAATTTAACTTAAGGTCTTAGCAATAATCTAACATCAGTATAAACAAATATTTTAAGTTATGGTTTAAAACATGGATAGCCAAGTGAATATTCATGCAGAGTTTGTTTCTGAAAGACTGCTACTTTTAAAAATGAAAATCATTTTGCAAGATGAGCCAGATCTTTAGCCATACAGGATATGAACAGCTGAAACTGCTTGTTTTTGGTTTGGTTCTGTGTTAGATGGAGTTGATGAAAGAGAGAAGCAAGATATTTAAAGAACAGAAGAAATGCACAACAGCAAGGTATGAACAATGGTAAAAGCAGCACTCTGCCAGCTGAAAATGGGCCATGCAGAAGCCCCACACAGTCCATTTTCAGCTGGTAGAGTGCTTCTGGAGGCCAGGGAGGCCAAAAACGGCTGATGTGGGGGCCTCATGTGGCCTCCGCGTGGCCCTTTTTTTGACTGGCAGAGTGCTGCTGGAGGCCAAGAAGGCAAAAATGGGCAGCGAGGGGCCACACAAGCCCTTCTTGCAGCCCATTTTGGCTGGCAGAGGCACTGCGGCTGGTCCTTCGATATTTCCAGGCTGGCTCTGTGGGCAGGATCCAATTCACAGGCCTTGAGTTTGACACCTCTGATCTAGACTTATCTGTAGAAGAGCATGTTATATGGCTTTTATTCTTCCACATGTTCTGCTTTCCCAGTACTGCTTTCCCATACTATTTTGAAAGGATACACAATGTAATATACAGTGTAATCCTAAATCTATCTCCAACCTGTTATGAATCAGCTTCTACATATAAATTCTTGCTGTGGTACAAGTTTTAAAATAAGTTTAGTAAAGGAATCTGTCCTACAGAAAATAATAGATCTTTTCTCCTTGTTGTCAACAACCATTCAATAGTGTCTAACTCTCAGCCGCTCTGTGGATCAGCATTCTCCATGCTCCTGGGTGTCACACTGCCTCCTTCAGATATGCCATGGTCATTCCAGTGTTGTCCTTTATAGTGTCCAACCAGCAGATATTGTGGTTTTTAGAGTACAGGTGGTCCCTTCTTTTTCTGCTGATCACTCCCAGTATGATGAACTTTTCAAATAAGTTAGCTTCTATGACATGACCAAAGTATGATCTTGACTTCAAGGGATATGTTTGCGTAAGATTTGGTCTAAGACTTCTTTGTTATTTTTTACTGTCTATTTGAATGTGAAATAGTCACCACCTACATCACAATTCAGATATGTCCACATTTCTCCTTTCTACCTTTTTCAGAATCCAAGTTTCACAGCCATAAGTTGCAATTGGAAAAATAATTAACTATTATGTATTTGGTAGGACTGCAGTCACCACTTTGTGATATTAGGGACCAGGAAAAAGAATTCCTTTATTGTTTTTAGGGTTTTATCATCACTCTGATCTGTGTATTCTCTGTAATTGTCACTATCTTTGTTTTCTTGTTGTTAAGATACACTCCAAATTTTTCACTTTCATCTTTGACTGACAGGATTAGGCACTCCAGATCCTCCTGGATTTCCATGACCAATGCTGTATAACCTACATATCATACGTTATTGATATTCCTACCACCAATTTTAACCCCAATGGTAGATTCCTCCAATTGTCATAACTATGTCTGTGTCTGTGTACATGTACATGATAACAGGATGCAACCTTGCCAAGTGTCCTTTTCAATTCTGAACCATTTTGTGTCTCCTTCTGATGGCTATCTATCAGAGTACAATGACTGAAAGATCTGGATGTGGTATGGTGGTATTTCCAGTTCTTTGAGGAAGTTGCAGAACTTGTTATGGCCAGCGCAATCAAAGGCTTTGTATTTATTTAGTCCTCATATTTCTTCCCTGTCACCAATGGCTTTTGTATCCATCTCGTCAATTTCATTGGTTTCTTGTATGTAATATGATTTTGTGCTACTTCCATGACCATTGTGTTTATTCCTTCCACAACTTATCTAGTTGTCTTTATGTGAAGTTGAACAGTTCAAATATGTTTTTAACTTCAACTGAAAATTTCTGAATCATGGGTAGTTGTTTGATACTGCAATACCTGAATTTTACTTTGGCAGCTAACAGTTCATGACCCACAATCTGAATCTGATAATTTTTCACACTGAGGATGGAACTTTTGAACTTCTTTTGACATAATATGTAGCCAGTTTGGTTTTAATGTTCTTCATTTGGGGAAATCAAAATATATAATTGTTGCTTTGGTTGCTCAAACCATGTGCTGATTATGCTTTGCTATTGTTCATGGCATAGCTGAATCAGATGTTTTCCTGCCTCATTTCATTCACCAAGGCCAAATGTGCTTGTGATCCCTGTTTCTTCCATTTCTGCCACTTTTGCATTCAAATCTCCAATAATAATATTTATTTATTTATTTGTCAAGAGCTTACAATATAACAGAAACAAGAACAAACATAAGTTTAAATACAAGAAATAGGAACTAATAATTGGGGACAATAGGACAGGGCCAGTAGGCATGATTGTGCGCTTATGCATGCTTATCACACTATATTTATTTATTTATTTGTAAATCGCTTTCAAGATAATAGGTATAAGTATATACATAGTTATGAATACATGAAATGGGTACATATAAGAAAAATAAAAGAAACAATAGGACAGGGACAGTGGGCATGTTGGTGCGCTTATACACGCACCCTACAGACCTCTTAGGAAAGGGGTAAGGTCAATAGTAGACAGTCTAAGGTTAAAGTTTTGGGGTTTGGGGAAGAAACCACAGAGTCAGGTAGAGTATTCCAGACATTGACCACTCTGTTGCTGAAGTCGTATTTCCTGCAATCAAGTTTGGTGCGGTTAACCTTCAGTTTGTATCTATTGTGTGCTCTTGCGTTGTTATGGTTGAATCTGAAGTATTCATTGACAGGTAAGTCATTGCAATGTATGATTTTACATACCATACTTAGATCAGACCAAAGACGGTGTAATTCAAGGTTTTCTAGGTCTAGAATTTCAAGTCTTGTGGCATAAGATATTCTACAATGAGTAGAGGAGTGGAGAACTCTTCTTGTGAAATATTTCTGGACATTCTGTATTAATATCATGTATTAATATCAGATATGTAATGCGGGTTCCAGGCTGATGAGCTGTGTTCAAGTATTGGTCTAGCAAATGTTTTGTACGCTTTAGTTAGTAGTGTGATATTACCAGAGAAAAAGCTACACATGATTAGGTTAACAACTCTTAATGCCTTTTGGCTATGTACTTACAGTGGGCTCTAGCACTTAGATCATTAGAAATGAGTACTCCAAGGTCCTTGACAGAGTTTGGATCATCAACAAGGTCTTGACTATTCAGCTTGTATTTTTTTTTTCTGATTATTATTTTTTGCCAATATGTAAGACAGAGCATTTATTAATTGAGATTTGAAGTTGCCATTTGTTTGATCATTCTGACACATAGTCGAGGTCTTTTTGAAGGGTAGCAATATTGTCAGTGGTGTTGAATAGCTTTACATCATCAACAAAGAGAATCCAGTTGCTCTTAATATGATCACAGAGGTCATTTATACAGGGGGCAGTACCGTTCCCAAAGTGGATGGTACTGCCCCCTGAGGGGCGGTGGGATGCCTTAGGGGGGCGCTAAGAGGCAAGGGGGTTGGCAGGGGGCGCTAAGAGGCAGCAGGGTGGTGCTGGCACTCTGTCCGGCAGCCTCGGGGGGGAACAGGTGGCACTCAGATGGCTACCTTGTTGTCTCCTCCCTTGTTGTCCTGTTCAGCAGCTCTTCCCACAGCAGAATCTACCCATGAAATGAAGGTGTATGTGTGTGTGTGTGTGTGTGTGTGTGTGTGTGTCAGAGGAGGAATGTGTGTCGAGTGGGAGGAAACATTTTTCTCAAAACTCCAAGAAAAACGGGAATGGGAATTCTCCCTGCTCCAGTGTCATCTATCTTCGGGCAGAGTCTCCCTTGACTTCGCCTGATGGAGGAAAGAGTTCTGAGCAGAGGAGAGAAGCAGAGAAAGTGGGAGGGGGATCTTTTCAATCTTGGGGGTTGCATTCTAGGGGGGTCTTTCATGCCAGCTCCGGAGGGGAGGGTGGACTTCCTTTTGCACCCCCCCCCCATGATTCTCATCACTCCCTTTCTCTGTGTGCCTGGAGGAGTGGACTAGATGCCCTTTGAGTTCCCACAGTGCCCAGAGAGCGACCAGGCTGGAGCTGCGAATACTCCAGATGAGTAAAATGGAGCTCAAGCTAGAGGGGTCCTTCGCCCCCCTGCTCAGTCTGGAAGGGGGGAGCCCCCAGCAGGCACTGCAGAGGACAAGGGGGGAGGCGCAGCCCCACAGCCAGCCAGGACTTGGGAGTCCCACACTTCCCCCAATCTGAAGGGAAGCCAGGAAAACTCTCAGCTGACAATCCATGCAGGAAGAGACTGAGAGGATCTGCAGGGAAACCCCCCCAATCCGGCCAGATCCTCTCCCCAGGCCCTCTCACCTTGATGGGGGGATTTCCATAGGGATCTCTCGGCTTTACAGGAGAAAACAGCGTTTTCCGTCCTTGAAACCCACATCTCATTCGAAGGGCCCCTTCCGATCTCCCCTCAGCCCCCAATGGGAAAGCATCTCCCCCTTTCTTTCTGTGGCTCGGGATCCCACTTTTCCTTGCAAAAGAGCCCCTGATGAAGATCCCAGGACAAAGTTTGGCTGTTTCTCCTCCATTTTCCGCTCCTTTCCTCAGACAATTTCAAAATCTGCCCATCATTTCAAAAGCGCAATAATCAATACTTTCACCAGAAAAAAAATATCCAAAGTAACATTTTGGAGGGAAATTGTCAATATAAAAATGCGGACATAGAAGTGGAGTCGTGATGAACTTTTTTTCCCTCAGAAATTTGTATATCTCAGCTGTGGAATAGGAAGCGCTGCTATAACAAGGGTCCTTTTTCTAATGGTTTTTCTTCATTATTTCTTTATTATTATTTGATCCTGGTGTAAAATAGAAAAAAAAAATAAAGCAAGTGAGGAAATGAGAAAAGGAAGGAAAGGGAAGGAGAAATGTGGGAGAAAGGAGGCGCCGGCCTCACAGGCACGTAGGGAAAGTAGAGCAAAGGCAGTCTGGCACTTTATTTTTCAAACGCATCGCCACTGCTGCGTTCTAGGTGTCTGCCCCACAGGTCCACCCTGTTGAACCCGCCGCACTGGAGGGATCTGCCCAAGCAAGTCCGAGCGGAGCAGTGCACCAAATCAATGGGCTGAGCCTGAGAGAGGGAAAGTGAGAGAGAGAAAAGAAAGAGAAAGAAGAAAAGAAAGAGGGGGAGAGAGGGAGGGAGGGAGAGAGAGAGAGAGACCTGATGCATCAGATTGAAATGAGGCCTAGTTTAGACTTGAGGCCCTTTTCCACATTGAAACATCTTTGCCAGTATATTGAAACATCTTTGGCTTCTATTAAAGGTTTTGTGAATGAAACATGGTCAAGACTATGAGGAAGCTCTCACATTTTGTTGAGGCTTTAAACTGGATCCATTGGACCAGACCTCCATCCTAAAAAATTACTTTTCCCCAATGTATTACTGTGCCAATTCTGAAGAAGGCAAAACCAAAATGTACTGGTGAATTACAAGTAGAACAAACACACATACTTCCCTTCTAACCCTGCTGGAGTAGGTGATTGGACTAGAATAGATATCTCATTATCTTTCTCTTCTCTCCCTCCCTTATTTCTTTTTCTTTCTGTCCCTTCCTTCCATCCTCCCTTCTTTCTTTGTCCCTTTTTCTTTCTTTCCCTTTTTCTTTTCTTCTTTCTCTCTTTCTTTTCTCTCTGTTTCTTTCCCTCTCTCAGGTTCACTCCATTGACTTGGTGCACCACTCCACTCAGACTTGCTTGGGCAGGTCCCTCTGGGGGAATGGGTTCAATGGGGTGGGCCTGTGGGGCCGGCAGTGGCGGTACGTTTGAAAAGTAGAGCAAAGCCAGGGATTGGTAATTTTTGCTGCAAAGAATCACAAAAGCTTCTGGCTGTGCATAAGAAGGGACACACATGTCAATGCAATTCAGCAACATAAAATAAAGAAATACAAATAAAACAAATCAACCAGAATCAGCAAAGTATCTCTGTTTAGATTCTATTCACTGCTATAATCTAATCAGAGATGCTTTGGTGATTCTAGTCCAATGACCTGCTCCAGCAGGGTTAGAAGGGAGTGTGTGTGTATGTATGTGCATGGCTGTCAAAACTCCAAAAACAGGTCAAGTAGCTCTGGGGAGGCCAGTCATAAATTAGAACACTTGCTAAAGAACTGGCCATTAAGTGAGAACCACTTGTATTTGGTTTGCCAGTCACCTGGCTATGCTCACCCAGACACATGACCACCAAACCACAGCTACCAGGTCATGTGACCAGCAAGCCATGCCCAGCCATCATGTGACCAGCAAGCCACGCCCGCCCAGTCACGTGATCAGCAAGCCAGACCCTCAAATTAGGCCACACCCACAGAAATTTGAATCCCACCCCTGGATGGGGGGCACCGAGGAAGAAATTGTAGCAGCAAGGGGGTGGTGGACTGAAAAAGTTTCGGAACCATTGATGTAGAGTATGAAGAGAGTTGGTCCTTAAACACTGCCTTGGGGGACACCACTGTTGACAGGTACAGAATTTGATAGGACGTTCCCAATTTTGACCATTTGTTGCCTGCTTCACAGGAATGCTTCTCTCCAGTTATGCAGGTGTCCATATATACCATAAGATTTTTGTTTTAGGAGTAGTTTGTCATGTACCACTGAATCAAAGGCTTTACAGAAGTCTATGTAGAATGCGTCTATTGCTTTGCCCTGATCGAGTTGTGTAGTCCGTATGTTTTTGCAGTGTAAGAGTTACAGATTACAGGATAGTTTTTTTTCAGAAACCAAATTGTTTATTAGAAAGTTTTCCTCTTGTTTAATGTGATAATTAGTGCATTCAGTCTTTATCTGGTGGCATAAATTTTTGTATTTGCTTTTGAAGTTGGCAACAAGACTAGATTTGTTTTTCCACCAATGTGATTTATTTTTGGATTGAAGCTTCCTTATTGTTATGGGTAATTTGTGTTTTATAGTTTTGGGGGTTGTTATTGGTACATATAATTTGATGACTCTTGACTTCAAGTAAAAATATGTTGTAATGGTCTTCAACAGTATTGCATCCAGTGAACAGAAGTTGCCAATAAAGAGATGAGAGATCATTGTCTATAAGGTCATAGTTGCCTTTTTTGAAGTTATAATTGGGGATCCTGTCATTATGATGATTTTTGTGTGGACATATGTTGAGACAAAAGTCAATCATGTTGTGGTCACTGTTGGAAAAGGGTTCTTTAATTTGTATTCCATAAATTGAATTCCGTAAATTGAGGTCATTTATGTAGATGAAGAGAATTGGTCCTAGAACACTGCCTTGGGGGACACCAGTATTGACAGGTACAGAATTTGATAGGACACTCCCAATTTTGACCATTTGTTGTCTGTTTGACAGGAATGCTTCTATCCAGTTATGCAGGTGTCCAGAGATACCATAAGATTTTAGTTTTAGGAGTAGTTTGTCATGTACCACTGAATCAAAGGCTTCACAGAAGACTATGTAGATTGCGTCCATTGCTTTGCAGTTGTGTAGTCCATATGTTTTTGCAGTGTAAGAGTTGCAGATTACATGATAGTTTTTTCCTGAAACCAAATTTTTTATTAGAGAGTAGGTTGTTTGTCTCTGAATGGAGGATAATGGATTGGTTAATAATTGATTCCATGACTTTACAGGTGATGCAGCATAAAGAGATTGGTCTGTAATTTTCAACTAGGCTGGGGTCTTCCTTTTGGAAGATGGGGATGACCCTTGCTAGTGACCATAGTTTTGGCAAGGAGCTGCTCCTGAAGATTTTCAAAGATTATGCTTAGAGGTTCTGCTATGGCAGTGGATAGCTTTTTAAAGAAGTAGATAGGGATGGTTTTAGATTTCGTAGTGTTTTTTTCAACATTGTCTTCTGTAAAATCGATCATTGTAGTTTTCTGTGGTTCGGCTAGGAAATACTGAGCATGATCCATTGCTGTTTACAAATACTGAGCCAAAGAATGTGTTAAAGATGTTGGCTTTAATGGTGTCATTGTTGTAGTCTTTACCATTAGGTCCTATCAGAGGTGGGATGGACCTTGAGTCTTTTAGTTTGTTGTTTACAAAATTGTAGAAAACATGAGTGGAATTGGTGCGTAGAAGGTTTTCCTCTTGTTTAATGTGATAATTAGTGCATTCAGTTTTTATCTGGTGGCATAAATTTTTGTATAGGCTTTTGAAGTTGGCAACATTACCAGATTTGTTTTTCCACCAAAGTGATCTCTTTTTGGATTGAAACTTCCTTATTGTTATGCGTAATCTGTTGTTCCTGGTTTTGGGAGTTGATATTGGTACATATAGTTTGATGGCTGTTTTGATTTCTAGTAAGAATATGTTGTAATGGTCTTCAACAGTATTGTATCCAGTGAATAGAAATTGCCAATCAAGGGAAGAGAGATCATTGATTATAAGATCATAGTTGCCTTTTTTGAAGTTATAATTGGGGATTTTGTCGTGATGATTTTTGTGTGGATGTATGTTGAGACAAAAGTCAATCATGTTGTGGTCACTGTTGGAAAAGGGTTCTTTAATTTGTATTCCGTAAGTTGAATTCAAAGTATTGCAGAAGATGAGATCGAGGTAGTTGTTAAGCCTAGTATTGTTGGTTACTAGTTGTTCCAGTCCCAGATTTGTTACAGCATTGTAGAAGGTTGCATGTATGGGTTCAGTTGTACATTCGTTTAGGGTCCAGTTAATATGAGGTACATTGAAGTCACCAAGAAAGATAAAAGTGTGTGGGCAGGATGCTGCCCATGTTAGTACTGTATTTAGCTTGTTTACATGTTCGATGTCATAATCAGGTGCTCTGTAACATAGTAAGAACCGAACTGTGATATTTAAGGTCAGTTCATAGATAATGGTCTCAGCAAAAGCAAGCTCTTGAGTAACTTGAATGTATTTTTAGATGTAAGGACTTTTTATAGAAGATAGCAACACCACCTCCTCTATGGATTTCACAATCTGATTGGTATACATGATAGTCTCTTACTGTGGTAATGGAGTCAGGGAGAGATGCATTGAGCCATGTTTCACAGACAAATATGATTTTGAATTTAGCCATATTTAGTAAGAGGAGAAATTCAGGTATTTTATTTACAAGGCTTCTTGCATTGAGTAGCTTGCATTTAAGGCCAGTTGTAGTTTGAATTTAAGTAGTTGGGGCGTGCATGCCTAGTCTTGGGTGATGGTGGATTAGTTGAAGTAGGATTGGATGCTGAGTTGTGGGTTGTGTGGTTTTCTTTTGATACAGTCTGCACAGTAATCAATGTACAGGTCCTTCTCTCCATTATCTAGAAGATTTTTGAGTTCTGTGCGTAGTATATGGGAGCGGGCACATTGCTGTAAGGTTAGGTCAGGATGAGATCAGAGGTTTTTATGGTTGGTGTCATTTTTGGTGAATGAATTTATAGTATAAATGGATTTACATTTGGTTAATTCATTGTTGCAAATGACCCTGCAGAAACATGGGGCCACAGAGCTGTCTCTGTTTTTGAGCTCTCGGCCAATGTGGGAAATGTCAAGTATTTCATCCGGGGAGATGGTTGATGCTTGATAGTCACTGATGATGTTGCGGACAATTGTGATATCATCATTGTTATTGATGTCCTCTCTAGACCAAATAAGATGATGTTAGGACGCTTTCGTTCACACTCGACAGCATCTCTGACAAGGATTGGGATATTTATGGTTTTTGTTGGATAGAAATACTTTAATGATATCATGTGAAAGCTCTGAGTGTGCGGATAATCTAATATAATCCTTTTGACAGTATCATCATCATCATCCTCTTTTAATGATCCCATAATCCCTTACAGTATGACCGGATGCCCTTTCTGTCACCAATGTGGAAGTTTTCGTTCAGCAGATACATTTTCAATGTGCCCAGAGACAGAAATATTTGCCTCTACCCTGGATCAAAGTAACAGCCTCCTGATTGTGAGGGAAGAACTCCATCTCTAGGCCACTGCACTAATCCTTTTGATAGTATGGACCTACCTATAAAGACTATCTCAATGGAAGTATTATAGTTCATATTATATATGAATATAATATGAGACTTGAGTCATCCATTATTATATATGACTTTGTTATGAGACTTGAATCACCCATTTCTGCTGGTTTTGATAGGGGTAAAAAGTTGAGTGTCTCCTTAAGTCTCAATCTCCAGGTGTGCCTTAGGAATAGGGATAGGGCGCTCTCCTCTCAAGTTGTCAGGTCGGCCTACACTCTTCCCACCTCCTCTCCATCTCCGTGCTCGGAGATCAGGAGGGGAAGGTTCTTGCTCATCGCCTGAGCTCTGTCTTTCTCATTTCCACTGCCTGCCACTCTTGGTTGTCCTGGTCCCGTTCCTCTCTGCTAGCAAGCCGTTCCACTCCTGAGGGGCCCTGGCCTGCCTCCTCCCCACATTCCTTCAAAGCCAACCAAGCCTCAGTCTCCAACTCCAGCTTGTCTTCCTCCAGAGTCTGACGGGGACATGACCAGCTCTCCATAATATTCTCATTGGTCCTAAAGTCTGCCTTTTCCAACAGAGCTATCCAATTCTATATTTGAGATCTACATATACAAAATCTTGCTACTTTATTATTTAGTAAGACTTTCTAATTCAAATTAGACTTTTTGAAAATTCTGTTTCAGTAATAATTTGGTAATATTTAAGTATTAATTTGCCCAGGAGTAATATTTTTCCTGTATTATGCCTTGGCATGCATGTGGTAACATGGATTATTGCATCCAGCTTTTGTGGCCAAAATGTAAAAAAAGAAAAAGTGCAGAGAAGAGCAACAAAGATGATTAGGGGACTGGAGGGTAAAACATATAAAGAATGGTTGCTGGAATTGAGTATGTCTAATTTAATGAAAAGAAGGACTAGATAGCAGTTTTCTAATAGTTGAGACCACAAATGAAAAACCATGGATGACATCAAGATGCTGAAAGTGCTAAATGTGGCTTTTAAATCCAGGGATATGCTGGCACTTAAAACTGCCAGAGCCAATTCGAAAAGCGTCATAAAAAGAGCAAAGAAAGCTCATAGTCAGAAAATTCAAAACTATTTTTAGGACCTGACAAACACTAAGTGTATGTGGCAAGGCATCCAGGCCATTATAAGATGGCTCCACTGTGTGGCAAGGGCGACACAGACTTTTAAAATGAGCTGAGCATATTTTTTGGAAGATTTGAGGCATCCCTGCGAGGAAAGCTGTGCCCGTCCTGATGAGCAAGTGATTAGCTTTGATACTACCTCTCTTCGGAGAACATTGCAGAAAGTTAATATTCGGAAAGCAGAGGCAGATAACATCCCTGGCTGAGTTCTTAGGAATGTGCAGACGAGTTGGCTTGTGTTGTCACAGATATTTTCAATCATTCACTGCAGCAAGCAATGGTCCTGTCATGTTTGAAAACAGCTATTATTTTGTCAGTGCCAAAAGAAAGTCTACAATTATGGGTCTCAATGATTACTGTCCAGTTGCACTCCCATCCATCATAATGAAATGTTTTGAGGGGCTGATTAAAAACATTGTATCCAGCCTCCCTCCAACATTTGACTCTCTTCAGTTTGCTTACTGTCCAAATCACGCTACAGAGGATGTTATTTCTTCTGTTCTTTATCTGAACATGATACACCTAGAGGAAAGAAACACTCGTGTGTGAATGCTGTTTGTTGATTTCAGTTTGGCATTTAACACAATCATCCCACAGCATCTAACAGACAAACTGGCCCTTTTAGTCATCAATACTCCTTTGTGCAACTGGATTCTTATTGCCCTGCCCCAATATGTGCAAGTTGGGACTAATATCTTGAACACAATTTTTTTAAAACAAGTTTTATTCAATTTTTCCCAAACAATATTAAAAAAAGTTCTTTTCAGTGTACAACATAATTCCGAGTCACATGCAAATATGACAGTAATTATATATTCATTTTTACATTCAACATTCTGTCTTGTCCATTTTTAACTTAATTCTATTATTACTTCTCCATTTCAACTTTTACATAAGAAAAGAAACAAACACATTAATTCTGTTAAGTGATATTACTTTCATTCTAAGCATTGTCTCAATTCATTTCAATTTATTTCAGATATATTTTTTAAACATTAACATTTCTTTTAAGTGTGGCATTTCCCAAAGTACTCTTTTCTCATTTTACCTCTCAACTTTTATATAAGAAAAGGAACAGGCAAGTTAATGCTATTCATTAATATTGCCCTCATTCTAAACATCTGTTCACAAATGAACATCTCAGTTCATTTCAATTTATTTCAAATGTATTTCTTAAGCCTTAACATTTCTTTTAAACGTTGCCTTTTCCAAAGCGTTCTTTTCTCATTTAAATCACTAATAGTTTCCATATCTTCATACTTATTCCCTTTTAATTCTTTTTTATCTTGTCAAATTTGCAATTCCATCGCATATTCTTTTCATAAAGTCTAGATTAATACAAGTTTTTCACATAAAACAAAACATAAATTTCCCCTCCTCTTTTACTAGTTTGGAGTGTCACCTCAGTGGTTTAAGTATGCCTTAATTCCCTCATCTGTAATTCCCAATTAAACATCTATTTTACTTGGTTATTGTACTAATTAATCCCTAGAAAAGTAAACTCCTTTATGTTGTACTTTTCAGTCAGATTCCACAATGTATTTTCTCCCTTTACTTCCATAAAATTTTGTTTATGGTATCAAAAAAAAAAAGAAAAGAAAGAAACAATTAATCCATTTTGCTTGGTCACTGATATTAATCTCATTTTTAAACTTCACAATTTATTTCAATCATTTCAATATATATAATAAACATTAACCTTTCTTGTAATAATAAAGATAAGAAAATGCATTCATCTTCTAAAAAGATATCAGTGCCCCTCCCTCCTCTCAAACTATATTCTATAATTTGTAATTGCAAAGTACATTATTATTACCCCTCATATCAATGCGGACTCCCCTCTTAATTCATTAACCATTGTTTTCTTTATTCTAAGTAAAGAAAATTTTTCCTTTATTTTACAATTCCCATATTTCTTTCTTTTCTGTTCCTGTTCCTCATTATCTTTTGTTTTTCCAAATCTTTTCTCCCTCTGATTTATGTCCCTCTCTCTATATATATTTTCCTTTCCCCTTTGCTGTTTCTTTCTGTCTTTCCAATTTTCATAAATTTTCCTCATTTTAGTTACTTTTTTAAATCTCCCATTTTTAACCCCCCTTCTTTTTTCCTCTTCTTTGTGGTGTTCTTTGTGTTGATTGTCCATTTAAGATGGCTTCTTCTTGAACTAACTCCTCTTTCTCTGAGGTTTCTTCTTCATATTCTTCACATTATTCTTCTTGCGTGTAGTAGTTCTTTCAAATTTTTAAGTTCTATTTTTAGATCCCACAGAGATATCATCGTTACACACTTTTATATAGTATAGTCATTAAAATCCACCAATCACCAATCTTTTTCTTTGTTCTTCTTCAAGCTTTCTGGATTAACAACTATTCCCAAACCGGGTTTATAGCAAAATCACCAATCAGTCCAACAATCCATATTTTTTTCTTTTGTTCTAATTCAATTTTCACTTTTTAGGATACTTGTTATATTGTTTCAATATTTCCTTTTCATTGTATCAGATCTGATTCATAGAGAAATAGGAACTTTCCCTTTTTCAGCTTAAATTTTTGTCCACCAGATGGCACTCTCCCTTATACAATGTCCTCACCTCCCCCCCCCCCCACCATTTATTGGTTGGACGTTTCCAAACCTCGGTATTCCAAAACAATAAAATCTTCAATTTGAATATTTCCTCCTTCTTTTTGAAAACTCCTAAGTCCAGCTTTAAATTGTGCCTGTTTGTTAGCAATGTATTTTAATTCAATTTGTTTGGATATCTTTTTCCGGCTTCTTCCAATCCTGGTTCGAAGCCTGTCAAAGATATTTTCACTTTTTTTTCCTTTCCCTTTAAAAATCTGCTGCTTTCTTATTCTTTCATAAAATTCTTAAAATACCATCCTGGGGTACCTTTTAATTAATTGTTGCGCCAAGTTGCCTGGTTCTTATGTTGTCCACCTCTTTCTTCTCTCCTGCACAAATCTTAGTCCAGCTAAGTCCTCCTTTTCAGGGTGGCCATTTTAGACTGAAGCAGTATGAGAAAGTACTTTGAAAAGTATTATTTCAATTTATGGGACTTACTTAAGCTTATGTAGCTATTAGCAGAAATTACCCAATTTATATGTTGCAAGCTTTACTCAAATATATAGAATTTGCTAAACTTCAATATAATGACCTATGAACTAGATATTACTTATAACAAATGTACTGTAAAGGGTGGCAACTGATGGTAACAGATGGTGTAAGATAATATATATGGTGAATGTATTAAGGCAACAGTTATGGAAACTTTTCTTTTCTTTGTTATGAATGTTTTTGTCAGGATTTGACATAAAAATTGACAGTTTGTATGTTTTTATTATGAAATTTATTTATCATCCCTCTTGTATTCAACTACTTTGTATACCTTTTTTTTTTTACCACTACATGACTGCTGCAAAATTCATTGCAACATATTATCTTAGGAGGTAAGAAGTATTTTGAAAAGAAACAAAGAAACAAAGACTTTTGAACTAGTCACTAAAAGAGCCAGGAGGAAGTGAGGATACAGTTAATTGCTTGAAAGTAACATTAAACATATGAAAAAATAAGAAAGTTGATTTCAAGTCCCATTAGGAAAAGCTCAAACAAGGATAGGATATGAAGCTTTTTAATTTCACCCTAAAACCTTATATCAGGCAAAATAAAAAGGAAAAGACCTTAGTTTGTTCTCTCTCTCTCTCTCTCTCCCTCTCCCTCCCTCCCTCCCTCTCTCTCTCACACACACACTCACTCACTCTCACTCTCTATTTGTGTGAGAGAAAATATAATAAAAAATTGTATATAGCAATTAATTTCTTTATATAATAATTAATTTCTTGTTGAATTTTATTAAAACACTTTTGCAGCAGTTTGAGAATA
This sequence comes from Pseudonaja textilis, assembly GCF_900518735.1. The sequence goes on along the minus strand of NW_020769346.1, from coordinate 1,221,678 downwards.
TGAAAAACAAACAAACAGAAATCTATCTTTACTTCATCTTTGTGGTTGATTATATTATTTTCTATGGCTTGATATGTTCCAGATTGCTTGTCTTTATTCATAAAAATTATTTGTTTTTCCACTATCAAATTTCAGAGAAATATTAATTTTGATAATTAATACAATTATCCTTACTTTATAATTATTTTTATATTTATAATAGATATGTATTTTAATTTATTTATGAATGTTATTTGCCAGCCATCTCACAGATCAGAAGTCTCTGAATTGCTTACATTATAACAACATATAAAGTAATTATAATTTAAAAGTGAATTAAAATTACAAAAATTAAAACAATTTTAAAAACTTGTGGAAAGGAGAGATGGGGTGGCTTTCTATTAGTGTATCAACCACATCTAATCAGCAGCATCTTTCTGGACCCCAAGCCTAGCCAGGGTTTAAGGACTTTCCTAAAGGCCTAAAGAGAGCGGGCAGATCTTATCTCTGTGGCAAGATGTTCCAGAGAACAGGGGCTGTAATAGAAAAGTATCTTCTAGATTCCACAAGCCGAAATTCCTTGGCTGATGTGGTCCTTCTGCCAGCACAAGTGAGGTCGGCCAATCCCATTAGGAAAAATAATTCCACAATTATCCTGGACCCATGCCATGAAGGGCTTTAAAGGTAATAACTAACATCTTGAATTACACCCAGAAGCAGTTTGACAATCAGCTTAGCTTGCATAATACTTGTATTACATTTGCCACCTTAAGGGCCTCCAAAACTTTCTGAGTACTGGATTATGTAGCTTCTGAAAGCTCTTCAAGAGTAGCTCCATATATAACACATTGCAATAATCCAAGCGGGATATGATTGGTGTGTGAATAACTGAGCGCAGGGCTTCACAGTTCAGTTATTAATTATTAATATTACTAAGCTATTCTGAAATGTTACATTTTTAGTTAAAGACTCTTTTTTCTTTTTCTGAGAACATTAGTTTTTAAAGGTTACCTATACAATCTATAAATTAACACACATATATACATACCTCTCTCTCTCTCTCTCTCTCACACACACACACACACACATACACACACACACACACACACACACGAGGTGGTATTCAGCAGGTTCTGACCAGTTCTGGAGAATCGGTAGTGAAAAGTTTGAGTAGTTCAGAGAACTGGCAAATACCACCTCTGACTGGCCCCACCCCCATCTATTCTTTGCCTCCCGAGTCCCAGCTGATCACCTGGATCTTCTTTTGTTGCCCTGCACAGGAGAACAGAGTTGGAAAGCAGGTTAGTGGGGTGGGGAGGGAATGGGATTTTGCAGTAACCTTCTCCCAGGAGTGGGGTGGGAATGGAGATTTTGCAGTATCCTTTCCCTGCCATGCCCACCAAGCCACACCCACAGAACTTGTAGTAAAAAAAATTGCATCCCACCACTGATACATATTCTAATTCTATTTTATTCTATTTATAATTAGTTCATTTTTAGTTTACTTCTCATCACTTTTATCTTAAAAATTGGTCTTTCATCAGCATTATTGCAAAACAGAAACATTTTAGAACCCAAGTTTTTGAATAAAATGCAATTTTTATTACACTGAAAATATTCACCACTACAATATTTTTTAAAAAACACCTCCACTATAATTTGGAAACTGAAAGTGAATGTAAATTTGGTTTAGTTTCATTTTGAACTATTACTATTTTGTTAATCCATGGCATTAATTATCTTTAAACTCGTTAATATTATTTATATATTCTAATGTGTTTAGTAATTAATGATTTTTATTTATTGGGAAATTTGAATCCATTGCATTAATCATAAATAGAGTTTGTCAGAATTGAATGGGACACTTTAAAAAAAAAGTTAAATAATCAGTAGTTAAATTAATCTAAGCAGTGCAATGGTTATAAAGTCAGAAATAACCCATGTAATTATTCAGTATTATTCATAATGGTATTCATTTTGTGGCACATAATTTTTTGTTCCTTTTACGTTCCCAAAGCAATTAATTATCAGTAACGTTATTTTATCAACAAAGTATACCCGTTATCAAATTCCAACATCATACGATCCTTATGTCTGCATATATCTGTCTCTCATCTATTCTGTTCTGAGGTAAATATGTAACTGCAAGCTTAGAAATTAAGGCTTCATCTTGTCTTAATTGTTGCTACAATTTTATGGAGAAATAAATTTCTCCTCCCAATTCCCAAATGTTGATGAAGCCTTTAGAAAGTCAAGAAAGACAAAATCCCTTCATTTTCATTCATATTTTCTTTTTTACTATCTGCAGTACAGTGCTCACATTGACTTATTTCTGCAACCATCTCAAAATTCAACCAAAAACAAAAACAAAAAAGGCAACACAATAGTTAATACAATTGATTATGTTTGTTGGTTTTAACATTAACTTTGATAATACCTTTTAAGTGTGGGTATGCTTTATTATGAGCACCTGTTTCCCAGTATTTATTTTTTTAATATGGATGTTCCTTAATATGCACATTTTAAATACTGTTTTCAGAAATAAAACCTACAAATCCCTTAACAGAGTAGGGGTTAGGACTTTTTTTTTCTTGAGGTGCAAGGCTGATATAATAAAGCTAGGATAAAATATTGCCTTAATTGCACAGGTGTGGTTGCCATATTGTTTTTCTTTTTCACAACCTCCTCTTCATCATCCTACAGCAGACATTCCTGTTACTCATATTGATTGAATATGAATTATAAATCCATTAAAACAGTATATATTCTTATGTTCATATTTCAAACAGACCTCTCTTCGTTTCTAAAAAGGGACTGTGTATTATTGCAATATGAAGGATTGTAGGCCAAATACAATAAACATAAATTTTAGGACAAATCTGAAAAAATGCCCATTTCCAAGACTAATATGAAATAAAGATCAGAATCTTATTTTTGGTTAGTCTCTGACTTCACAGTTAATTAGAAATCTGAGTTAGTCTCTGACTTCACAGTTAATTAGAAATCTGAGTAAAACAAGTTTTTAATTAAAAACTCCCAATGTCTTAACGTTAGTCTAAAAACTGGTGCAGGATTTTTTTTTAATGATTTTGCTAATGAAAAGGCAGAAGTATAAAAGGGCGATTATTCCCATTTACTGCTTTATTTTGTTAATTTTTCTGATTTATATCTCACCATTCTTTTCTAATTAATATTCTACAAGGTTAACAATAATTACAATAGAGATTTACATTTATTACAGATACATTTACCTTTAGTTGGTAGTGGTTTATGAAGCAGTCCATGTCAGTCCATTACCTCTTTTTTCTTTTTCTTACTTTTTTTGTTTTGTTCACAGATTTTATTCCTCAACGTACAATATTGCTACAAACCGCATGATTCCACAGACATCCATCACTCCATTGATTGCTGCTTCCCCTGTCTCCACATATCAGGTATGTTTGAATTGCCTCGTATACTCCTGATTCAGTATCTGTGATCTGAATAACAATGGAGGGTAAATGTATACAACATATAATCCAGACCTGCACATTAACTTTGTTGTTTAGTAGCACTTAAAAAAGAGAGTTATTTACAATTCTTGACGTATTCTGGTTATGATGCTTCATGTAAAGAAAAAAGAAAATATTTGTTAGTACAAAAATCAGTTTAATTTTCAGATATCATTGTTCTAATTATCATATTAGAGTAAGAATTAAACTGTTTTTAACAATTACCCAATATATTATCCCAGAAAATTTACATTGATACTTCCCTAGATTAAGATTTCAGTTTACAGTTTATAATCTAAGTGTATCTTTTAAACAAGAAGTGATGGTCTCAAAAAAATCATTGACAACTCTCCTATTGTAGTTGTGTAATAAAATCTCTATAAGCAAATAATCAACCTCGCAGAACACCACTCTGGGCTACATATATACTCTTCTATCAAAAACTGATACTGTTTGACATCCCATAGCTACCATAACACCAACAATAGCAATGACTCTTATTAAGAGTCTTATCTTATAATACAAACAGGCTTTCTTACCTAAATACATAAAGTGTGTGTGTTTTTAGTGTGAGCTAAAGTTGCACTGAAATTATGACTTACGTTCCATCAAAATAGAATGGAAATGCATACAAAACACGGCCTCCTGAATCAATACAACAACCCCATTTGTTGCAAGACTCTTATAGTTCCAGCCATGTTGCTTTGCCTGGAGGAACTTCTGTGCATTGTGGTTGTTACATTGGAGGTCTACTTAACAATCAGGCAAATAAGTTTTTGGGGGGCTGGCTTGGTCCTCTGTAACATGTAATTCCGCTCCCATAAAACACATATGCAGAGAAAATTCAGAGCCACAAAAGAAAAGTGTCATAAGTTTGCCATGGGACAGAAATCAAATCAATAAATATGCATACATACAAATGGCTAATCTCTTCTTTGATTCTAAATTCTAATTGTTTGGAATTATGATTAATCTATTTAAATGGGACCATGCTGCACAACATCTTAAGGAATAATCCAAAGTGATTTTTCACTATTTTTAATACATGAATGTTCTCTTCCATCTCTTCCATTTCTCCCGTGAGCTGTTCAGAGCATCCAGAAGTGGGAGGTGTTTCAGTCTCTTCTGGAAAGGCTGGGCTTAAAACTCCGGAACGCTCCTCCTCCTCCACGGGACACCTCCTCAGCGTCCCCAGTTTTAGCTCAGCCTTCGTGGTAAGAGGTTGTGCACTCCCTGACTGGAACGGTTTTCTGATTCAGGTTTGCTCTTGGGTTATTTCGGCTTGTAAAAATCTTCCCCATTTAATTTGGCTTTTTTCAGGCTTGTGCCTCTATTGGGTTGCCTCGATCAGTTTAAAAACAGTTTCTTTGTAACTAGCGGAGCCTGCCACTCCACGGGCAGCTTGAGGCGACCGTCTCAGGCAATTACCTTAACTAACTTTCTGATCATCTTCTCTGCGATCGTAGCGGAGTGCTCCCAGCCGCGGCTCACTTCGCCTTGCCATTTCGTCTGATAGGAGCTTTTAACTCGCAAGTTAAAGCCTCAGCAGCAGCGGCTCGTTAGACTTCTCAGACATTAGCAGCAGAGATTCTGGCTTCCCGCCTTTTTCAACGGCTGGCTCAAGTTCACGTCTAAATATCTCAGGCACCATTCCCTGCTGGTTTCCCTTTTGGGGCACCGGGGCAGTACCTTCCCACTTCGTTCTCCCTGGGTTTAACTTTCCCTTGTCTGGCTGACGTTGCATAAGCAGGCTAGTCATTAAACAGGAATTTCCTTGCAATTTCCTTTGGATCATTTCTTTGGAGTGAAGCCACAAGTGCCATTTTAAACAGTGGGATGTTTTGTTTTGACAGGAAACAATCCACCTCAGATCCTGTATAGCTGGTTTCCCTTGTTGGGGACCAGGGATCCAGAAAGTTCTCACTTGGAGCGCTTGGGGGTTTCCCTTGTTGGGGATCCTTAGATACTGTTTACCATATGCACAGTTTTACATATAGATATATGTATATACATATGCACATGTATATGTATACAGATACACACACACACACACACACACACACACACACACACACATATATATATACATACATACATACACTTACTCTCCTGGAGGAGCGTTCTACTTTCAACCACAGGGGAAGGCATCACCCCAAAGTACAAATACTAATAATAATATTAATAATAATAATTTTTAAAAAATAATTAAAAATTAAAGTCAGAGGCAAGAGAATCAGTCATCCACAATGGAAGGTGGCAACACCTTAAAAAAAAAAACACTCCAAGACAAATAAGTCCCGAGATAAGCCAGTGAGCCCCAAAACGGCCTCTTAGGCCGCCGCTTGGATGCCCATAGACATTTGGAAAGGCAATTGCAGAAACAAGCCAGGGAGGCAGACAAGATGGCTATGACACAACAATCTGATCAGGACCCAAGTTCATTGTTGAGGCCCTAGGACTTATCCACCCAGCCCAGGCAGGCTGTTTCTGGACAACCTCCCATAGGCACATCTCCTCCAATGAGCACTGCCCAGCTAATCCCAGAGGCAACCTTCACCCCTACAGTCGCCAGCCTAAGACAGGAGGAGGGATTACCTGAGATTATCCCCATCGAAATGAGGCAATGGATGGAGATGGCGATTCAAAGGGGCATTGCGGCTGGAGTTCAGCAATTCATCTGGACAGACACTTCTTGGCCACTTCGGATGCGGGATCCCTGTCCACTCGATCCTTTGTGCATATGGGACAACTTCAAACTCAGGTATTCCCCAATATTCCTAACATACCAGCCCAGGGCCTTCAGGAGGAGGTAGAATTTGAGGATCAGGATGTTCCCATGGAGGTGGGTTCGGTCCATCAGATGGACTTGGGGTTGTCAGAGGCTGACCCACTAGAACGGGGAATGTCAGACGACGAAGGTCTCATTCCGGACCAACCTACCTTTCTGGCCTTTTTTGCCCGCACCTCTTTAAATCCTTACTGTTCAAGGCAAAGAACACCACTAAACTAGGCACATCAAACCCTCATCCATTGTCAATAGGGTCTCAGGACAAATCCGAGGATCTAATATTCTCACAACCGGCTAATGAGGTGGAAACTATTCCCGTCCCTCATATGTTTGCTGAATTAGTACAAAATCAATGGGCATCAGCAGCATCATACCCAGCCCCAACAGAGTACAATAAACAGTATTATAATTTGGCACCAGAGTTTTCAAATTTTCTCAAAATGCCGGAACACTGTGGCACTGGCCTCTTCTTCAGCCTTTCCCAACGAGGCCAAGGAAGCCCTGAGACCAGAAGAAAAGAGAGCACAGTTGGCACTCCATAGGGCACACGTTTCTGACACCTGGGCCATTAGGGCAGCTACAGCGGCGTCCTTTTTTACACGGTCCTCCCTACGATGGCTCTGCCACTTCAGGGATATATTGCCAGTGTCAAATGTCAGAGCCCACCAGGACATAGCTAAAATTATTGCAGCAGCAGAATTCTCCACTGACGCCACATTTAATGCAGTCAAATTCTTGTCTAGGCCCATAGCATCTCACGTATCAGCACGGAGACTGCTATGACTCAGACATTGGCAGGTGGATACCAAGCATAAATGCAAGTTGGCATCAGCCCCAATATCGGGGGATAAATTATTTTGCAGTGTCTTGGAGCCCCTCCTTATAGAGAATAGAAACAAGAAAAAAAGTACTTCCCCCTCTCTTTCAGAGGTCTGAAAATAGAATGCCCCAGTCGTTTCGAAGGGGTTTCTTTCGGCCCTACTATCAAGGCCCATACGTTCCCAGATCTCAGAGAACATCAGGCTACAGACCCAGTTTTAGACAGGATAGGTCTATCTTCCGATAGAGGTCAGTGGGGAGGCCAAAACAGAAGAAACTCCAGGGGCACCGTAGGCCGACTTTTTCATCAACCCAAGTGAGTCCTTGACAGCAGTTCCCATTGGAGAGTGGCTAAAATTGTTTGCTGATCAATGGGACAGCTCCACCTCTGATGCGTGGGTCAAGGACACTATTAGGTTTGGTTTGGCGCTAGAGTTTCAATCCTTCCCCCCGAGCTTTTTTTTTTTTAAACAAATTTTATTAAGTTTTACAAAACAATACACAAACAAAACATAGAATATAATAACATAAGAGATCCCTTCTGAGGAAATCAATAAAACACCTCAATAAAACACCTTATTTAAAGACAGAATAATTCCAAATTATCACATTTCCATACAAGCACAATTTAACATATATTTGCCCCATCTGCTCAACTTCATATCCTATCCCAGCTTCTCTTTGTTTCTCCCTTTCCTTCTATTATTCAAATTATATTCCTTTTACTTTAGCTTGTATACATTCTTTATATCCATCTGTCTTATTTACAATTTCATTATTCTCTTCCAACAGTCTTCTTACATTCTTCTAAGATTTCAAACATGGACATACAAAACACAAAACGTACATACCTAAAACTTCTTTTGGGAAAGCGGCTTACCCCGGGTTACCTCTTTTTATACAGACATAAATCAAGTTCATACTCACTCAATACACTACTTCATATCTTATTAACACTCAGTATTTTCTATATATTTTCTCTTCTCTATTCACTCTCATAATTCTATTATATTTATTTCATCTCATTTTAAATAATTATACTTGTATCTTTTGTCTGTTTTCTTCAATTATCTATTTGTCTTTTCTTTCCAATACAATATTTCTCCTGTAATCACTGGTTGAAGCATGACCACTTTTATCTTTCCCCTAAATTTGATACTTAAAGTAATACATTTTAAACAAATTCCATACTGATTCTGCTTAACACAAAGTAAGATAATAAAACAAAAATAAAAAGAAGCTTAAGTTTATAGTATGATCAAAACAGCATTCCACAGAAAATTAAACTCTATTATTTACTCTTAAACATTTTATATATTCCCTTTAATACATTATTAACTCATATAATATTTCAGTTTTCTGACTCGATTTCAAATGCTAATATCTACAATACAATCTTATGTATTTTTGCAGAATCATATATTTTTTAATTTAAATTTTACCCTTTGTCTCTGAAAAAAGCCTCTTTTTTCCATCTTGTTTTGAACCTTTATGGCTTCTCTTTCCTTTTTCCCTTCCTTTCTTATCAATTCTGATCTTTTTGATCTTTTTGATCTTTTTGCCCCCCCATCTCCCAAATTCCACTTTTTGAATCTTCCCTCTCTGTAGTGTTTCTCTTTTCTGTTGCTTTCTGGCATTTTCATCTTATTTTTCCCTTTCTTGGTTGCTTTTTTAGGTTCTAAATTTTCCATTTTCTTTCCCCCCTTGTTATTTTCAGCTGTAATTTTTTGTCCATTAAAGATGGCTTCTCCTTCTTCATCCCGGTCCTCTTGTTCTTGTATTTCTTGGTATGTAGAAATCGCCATTTCCAAAAAACAAAAGATAGATCCAAGAGAGCCCTTACCTTCTTGTCTCTCTTGTTGTAGCTTTTGAAATTCTGTTTGTAATTCTTGCACAGATAATGCCATTTCAAAGAATAGTCCCCCCAAAATCCCAAAGTCAGAAAGTCACAAAGCAATCCAAATCAGCACAAACTGTTCCGTTAACACTTTCTTCTTCTCCTTCTTCTCCCCCCCCCTCCTCCTGGGGTGAGAGTCAATTAAACAATTTCAAAATGATTTTTTAAAAGCCTTATTGTCATTAATTTCTAATCTTAAAAACCTTCAAGCAGTCTTCTTCAATAGAGTCTTAGAATAAGTTTTTTACCTCTTCCTTCCCACTTATAGCAATAAGCTTTGATTTTTAATTCCAATGTTCCAAAATCTTTTATCCCCTTGGCTTTAATTTTTAGGTTTATTTACCTTCTTGCCCAAGCAGGATTTCCAGATTTCCGTCTGCTATTCCATAGGGAAGGAGAGTGAGAAGAAATAACTTTCCCTTTCACAGCTTTCGCGCCGCTTGCACAGTCTTACTGGGAAACAGTGTAGCAATAAAAAAGGCAAATCTCCAGGTTTTAAAAGCTCTTCTTTGTCCGGTTCAGCCAGAAAAAAACACTTTCATCTTCTTCCTCCTGCACGATCTTATCCAGCTGCAGGCTTCTTTGTGACGGCCATTACTGACCGCGCTCCACTGCTTTGGGAAAAGGGGGTTTTGCCGGCTGGGGAGGGGGTTTATGACACCCCCAAACCCCTGTCCGGATCCCCCCTATCTTCAGCTGCCTCTTTGGGGCAGCTATATCCTCCAGATCCAAGCGGATCGGAGGCACCTCGGCGGCAAGCGCAGCAGGGATTGCGCGGAGTTGCATATCCCTGCTGCTGCCGAAGCCTTGCAAACCGGAAGCCCTCCCCCCCGAACTTTTTCATTAGGAGCCCTAGGTCCACAGACCCCATTAAGAGGGCATTGATGCAGAAGGCTATCAATCATCTTCTACATATTCGGACCATTAGAGTGGTCCCATCTGAACAGCGGGGTCATGGCTGTTACTTTCTATTGTTTGTGGTCCCAAAGAGTTTGGGGGCTGGAGGGCAATTCTGGACCTCAAATGTCTGAATGGATCATTGGTTTATTGAAAATTCAAGATGACTACTCTCCAGTCCATTCTGCTCAGCATCAGAGAGAACGATGTCCTGACCTCTATAGATCTCACAGAGGCTTATTACATATACCAATTAGACCTGCTCACTACAAATATCTTAGATTCTGCTATTGTGATTGGCACTACAAATATATCACCCTACCATTCGGTCTGGCTTCGGCCCCTAGGACTTTTACCAAGGTCCTCACGGCTTTGGCTGCCTCACTCAGGATCAAATCTATTCGCTTACAATGTTATCTGGATGATATTTTAATTTTGTCATCTTCCAGACATCAAGCAAAATTGGATACCAAGATTACTCTGGAGACCCTTCAGGGTCATGGCTTTTCCATAAATTGGGATAAAAGCCATTTGATCCCCTCAACTAGGTTAGTTCATTTAGGGGCAGTGATATATACCGTGGAGGGCAAGGTCTTCCTCTCTCAGGACAGGTTAAACAGTATCCAGTCTTTGGCCAGAAACATCAGAGTCTTAAAGAGGGTTTCCCTGGCAGTGCTGTCTCAACTGTTAGGAAAACTGATTTCTTGTATTTCCATTGTGCATTGGACTCGATTCCATTCTAGAGAGGTGCAATGGTTCCTGCTACCTTTTCAGCCACCTGGAAGAGCCACTTCCAACGTCCGGATAAAGGTACCGCACAATGTTCTCCGATCGCTCCGCTGGTGGTTGGAAAAAACGATAAACAAGGGGTGTCCTTTCAAGGAACCTTACAGGGCAACGATCACAACCGATGCCAGCCTGGTAGGATGGGGAGCTCACTTCCAATCCCACCCTGCACAGGGAATTTGGACTATTTCTGAACAATCACAAAGCATCAACCTGTTGGAGCTGCGAGCACTTCACCTGGCCTTACGCAGCTTCTACCCCTTTTCCAATCATGCCACGTTCTGGTCGTGACAATATCACAACCAAGGCCCACGTAAACAGACAGTGGGGTACCCATTCCAAACTTCTGATGCTGGAGACGGCCAAGTTGTTCAAGTGGGCCTAGGCCAATCTATTTTCGTTCAAAGCAGAACACATAGCAGGGGCCTTAAACACACAAGCTGACTGGCTCAGCAGGGCCACAATAGATCAGGCAGAGTGGCGCCTACACCCATCTGTCTTCCAGGAAGCAGTGTGGAGGTTTGGGCAACCGGTGATCGATCTATTTGGCTCTCCTCTCAATGCCCAATTGCCCCAGTATATTTCAAGGTACCCGACTCAGAGGGCGGAGGCCGTCAATGCCCTGCGTTGTCAGTGACTTCCCGGACTTCTATATGCATTTCCTCCACTCCCGGTAATACTCAGGTTGATCCAGAAGTTATTGGAGGAACGAGCGGAATTGATATTGGTCGCCCCTTACGGGTCCAGGTGAATGTGGTTTGCAGACTTACAGGACCTGTCGAGAGAACAACCTTGGAAAATTCCACTGTCAAAGGTTTTCCTCTCCCAAGGGCCGATACTTCACCCGAACCCACAATGTCTCAGTCTAACCACATGGAGGTTGAGCGGAGCCGTTTAAGGGCCCAACAGATTTCAGAGGATGCTATTGCCACCATTCAAGCATCCAGACGGTCCTCAACAAATTGTATATACGAGGCCATGTGGTCTGCTTTCTGTTGCTGGTGCCAGGGGTCTAAGATCGACTCAACTGCCCCATCAATATGACAATTATTGGACTTTTTACAGGAGGGGGTGACCAAGGGGCTATCTCCAAATACTTTATGCAGACAGGTGGCGGCTTTAGCCTTGGTGATAGCCTGGGGTGACCTCCAGTTCATAGTGCACCATCCACATGTCCGCAGCTTTCTTAAGGGTGCTGCAAACTTACGACCTCCTGTAATTCACCACTATCCCACCTGGGACCTCAACAAGGTGTTACCAGCACTTACAACTGAGCTGTGAGCTGTGAAGAGCATCCAGCCCCACCCATTTCTTTCCATCTGGTGGGGTTCCGTTCCAGTCAGGGATCTAGATTAGATGATGAGTCCCGGACTTTGGCACTCAGTCTTGGCAAAACTGGGGGACGCTGAGGAGGTGTCCCGTGGAGGAGGAGGAGCATCCCGGAGTTTTAAGCCCAGCCTTTCCAGAAGAGACTGAAGCACCTCCCACTTCTGGATGCTCTTCACAGCTCACAGAGAACGGGCGTATCAGGTAAGTACCAACGCCCTTTTTCTAGGTGTCTACCTGAGCTTCAAGTAGCAAATGCATGAGTAGCATAGCATGCCTAGAGTAAATTATATTTTTGTAAAAATAATTTTAGATTGACTTTTAAATATTGGTTAGTTTACTGAATGATTAGTTGTCACAACTTTTAGTTTGTAAATGTATTATCATAATGCATTTGCCTTTGCATAATATTTTCAACCAACACTGAATATTTTGTAGATGAAGAGGACATATTAAATTATAGTATAACTTCACTGTAAGAGGTGAAGTTGGCAGGGCTGAGGGAATAAGGCATGCCTATTACACACATATCAGTTAATTCACTCAGTCACATATCTGTGACTTGCTTCAATTGCATATTGGCATATTAAACAGTTATATAATGTTTATAAAAATGATTATACAATGACATTAAATAGCTCAAAATTTTGTTTGTTCCATGCAAAGCCTGTGGCATTAGCTTAAGCTTTCATTATATGCTGAGTTATTTTAATTTTTATAATTTTGGCCTAATGAATTTTCAACTGTTCGTGTCAATACATTAGAAAGATAGATTATTATACAGAAAATATGGAATCAGTCAGGCACATGTTCAGCTAGGCTCAAAAAGGTCAGAAGGCTATTTTACCACATCTGATAGAGCTATGAAAAAAAACCTCAAAAGTGCTGGAAACTAATAGTATAGTGCAGAAAATCTTGGAATTTAAATTTGAAATGAAATCATAACTTTTTATACTACATATGATCTCTGAATCAATAACAATCAACAAGAAATATTAATTCAGTTAGATAAACAGTAGCAACAATAAATTTCACTTGAGCTGGAAGAATGACACAGTTCCAACAATCCCTGATTGGGAACTTGTAGAATATGCAGAAGTGGTAAAATTAACAGTATACTAGTATGTACACAATAGAAGTTTAACTAAATTTAAGCCAAAATAGTTCCCATAACTATAACATATCATACAACATAGCAAATGTAATTAAATGCTGTCTGATTTCTAAGAGGACTTAAATGTGTACAAATATTGTGAATCAGAAAATATATTAAATATATTAAAAGGAAACAGTCACAAACTCAGAAATTCTTTTTAATATTCCATTTTCTTGTTTCTTGTTTTCTTTCCACACTTTTGTATTGTAATTCTTTTTCCATTTGCTCCATTTATCTATTTTTTTCTTTTATTAACGAGTGTTTGTGTTAACAATACAATAGAGACTTCAATATTAAGTAAACAGATTGAAGTATCTACAACATAACAAAAACTTGTGATAATGATTCTTTTTTACTATTATACTCAACTTTGAATGTATTATTTTATGCTTGTATTAGTGCACCATAAATTGTAATTAAAATTGATAGAATATGTTTTCCTTTTTTTCTTTCTTCTCAATACTCTAAGCTATGTGTGTCAAACTTGCTGCGTCAAGTTGCCGTCACGTGACATATTGCGACTTTTTTCCCTTTGCGAAGCTGGGATGGGTTTAGCCTGCACAGGACGCATCCGGCCCATGGGTCACCAGTTTGACATCCCTGCTCTAAGCTGGATGGAACTTGAAGCAGATGTCCCTGCTTAAAAACACCAGAAAGGAAGGGGCCCACATGGGGGGAAACAAAAGATGGGTAGACAGGAGGCATGGAGGTAGCTGCATGATTAGGTGGGCTGACTCTAGCTCTGCATGGCTACAAATGCAGTCTGGCCGCAGCAGCTGCAATCACTGGCTGGCCTGCTGCTACCATCACAGCCGCCACCACTGCTGCTGCAGCATCTGGTGTCCTGTTGCATTGCTGTTAGGGCACTCTGTGGGGTTGACACATGCGAATCACATGTTGTCTCCTCCAGTGGCCTGGGTCAGGGTGGGCCTTTTTCTTCCCATCCCATGAAGAGCAAGAAAGCTTGGAGGAGGGAGCCATCCTGCTTCCCACTCCTCTTTGCTGCTTCAAAGGGTCCTTGGATATTTTGTGCAGCCTGTTGCCCTGCACAGCAACCTGAGTCACTTGCCTCCTCGTCCAGTGCCCAAGCCTGCTACTTGCCCCACCTGGCTGCTGAGAGGCACATTTAATTGTCCCACAGAACAGATCATACAGGTACAAGTGTTTCTCTATGATGGAACAAGAGGGTGGGACAGGAATGTAAGCAGACCATTGTCAGGGGAGAGCACCAGTGGAGGGCCCACTGAGCATAAACATCAGTGATGGATTGGCTGAGGTGGGGAGCCCACGTTGGAGTACGCATGGCAATGTGCCTGGCATCAATTATCCTGGACACATTCTCAATTAGGTTTTAAAAATAAGTGATGCTTCCTTGTTGGTCTACTGGAAGAGACACTAATTAGTGTTGATTAAAGCATGTTCTTTGCTTGTTTTTGCCAGTAAAGGCCAAAAAAACAGCAAGTAAAACTTTAAATGATCATAAAAATGGCTTCCAAACAGATGGGAAGAACAAAAAAGGGTTGATATCAGTGCCATTTTGAAATGTTTTGAACAATATATTACATGCTAGCATGGTAGACTCCATTACATAATCCCCCACAAGTTATTGGAACAGGCTTGGCATAATTCCTTAATTTGTTATCATGCTGTTGTTCTGATAATTGTATTATAGCTGCTGCTCTGTAAAGTGAGAAATAGTTGCAGAAAGAAATAAAAGCAAACAGTGGCCTTGGATTTTATATATTTATGTTACATTAGGTAATCCAAAGTCTATTGCAGTCTGATTTGATTATTTATTGGTCTTTTTAAGCTTGATTAAGCCTGATATTTGTCCCTTTGTTATCTGAAAGCACCATAGCATTAGTAAACAAGATCTGTGAAAGTAGGATTATTTTTAACAAGTAGAATTGCAAAAAGTTTAGGATTATTAGAAAATACATTTCTTTGTTTTTTGGAGTAGTTTTAATTTGAAATTTATTTATCAAAATAGGATCTGTATATTTCTTCCTCATGAGATTGTTATTTATTATACAATATGAGATAATCATCACTCTAATTGATCATAAAAACTCATTTAATATTTTTTAAATTTTAGTGTCAACCCTAATTGTCTTGCTTAATAACTTTATGCTAAATCCTTTCAAGGCATCAGGAAAGAATTATTTACAGTATTCATTCATTAAGTCAGTCAGTCAGTCATCCAGTCATTCATTATTTGGGTCCTGCAGTAATATATATTGCTTTCTTTGTATTAGTCATAATATGTGATATCGATTGTCGTGCATGTACAATTTAATCTTCATTAAATTTCTCGATTAATTGCTGTGTACATCAGCCTTGTATTTGATCCTGAGTACAAGATAGTATTCAGATCTTTGTGTTATTTGATATTGCTGAATACTGAATAGCAGTATCAATCCTGTCCAACTAGATCAGATCTTTTTTTTAATGTCCAAAATACAGGTAGTACTCAACTTTACAACAGTGTGTTTAGTGACTGTTCGAAGTTACAACAGCACTGTAAAAGTGACTTATGATCATTGCAGTATCTCCATGGTCACATGATTTATTATTCAGATGATTGACAACTGATTCACATTTATGATGGTTGCAGTGTCCTGGGATCATATGATCCCATTTTGTGACCTTCTGACAAGGAATTTCAATGGGGAAATCAGATTCACTTACAACCGTATTATTAATTTATCAACTGCAGTGAATCACTTAACAACTGTGGCAAGAAAAGTTGTAAAATGAGGCAAAACTCGCTTAACAAATGTTGGACTCAATTTGGTCATAAGTTGAGGAATACCTGTATTACTTCCAGCTCTGATATCATTATAAGTTATAAACATTTAAAATTGTGAAATTTTCAAAATGTAACACAAAGTTTTTATTCTAATTTTTTTTCAAAGCAAGACTATTTATTGATTCCCCCCTTTTTTTCTTGCCATTTAGCTAATAGACTGTTCTTTCTGGTACACAGGTTCAGAGTACTTCATGGATGCCCCATCCATCATATGTTATGCAACCAACAGTAAGTAAATACAACAACAACTGCCTTTCTTGTTTTATTAAGAAAAAGTCAGACGCTCTCCACTGCTCTTGCTGAAACAGATTCATTAAACTGACGGTTTATTTAAGTGATCTAAACTACAAAACATTAAATATTAGTGGGGAATTGGATGGAATTCTCTGTGGATCATATGTGCGCACATTGCTTCCATGGATTGCTCTTAAAAGTACATGGATTGCCAAAAGCAGTAGTTAACATGTCATTTTTGCAGGAATTCAGAGCTGTAATGATAACTAAGAATTCCCTGACAATTTTCCTGGGCCAAGAGCTCAGTGTTGGGCACTCTTTTAGGGATAGAAGACTTTCAGTTTATTTCCTAGAACTTCAGGATAAAAAGCCAGGTAGCAAGTAATGAGAAAAATCTACTGAAGGTTTTGGAAAGTTTCATGCATATATTTATATGTGTCTTTGTGTTATACTCATCACTATCAGAGTATCTTGTGGAAGCAAAGTTTATATTTTCAGAGGTAACTTGATCTGCCCAAAATGATAAAGAGGATTCTGCTACATAAGGGTATGATAGCAGATATAAGACAACATTTATTAAATTTGGAAAGCAGGTTTTTGTATGGCTGTAGTGGAAATTCCGTAAATAGAATATATACAGTATTCTGTTTAAGCTTAGGTGAGCTGTTTTGTTTTGTTTTGTTGCAATGAACCCTTGCATTCATTTTTTTTTTTTTGGAGCAATCTTCTGTTTTCTTTTTGTATTAAGAAGTGGCAATCCTGAATGATTTCCATGTGTCAGATGTATTGAAGACATCTTCATTCTGGAAATGTCCTTAGGGAATCTCGTTAAATTCAATATTGTTGTACTGAAAGATGATGTTGATAAATATGCTGTTTTTCTTGATGGTAAGGGAATTACTAAGTAGATATTGCATACTTTATGAATTATTACATTAGAAAGAACAAGAAAACCACACTTCTGTGAATACTAAGTTGTCAGGACAAGTACATCTGCTGCCACTCTTGTTTACATCTTTTTTAAAGAATGAAAAAAGTTTCTATTGGAAGAACAAATCATACTGAAATATTCACCAAAATAAAATAGGGATGGTGTTTTGATTTTTTCTTGATCAAATTGTTTGGTTAGAATGTGACATAAATATCCCATTCAAACTTGATTAACTATACATTGTGTGCACAATTATTAGGCAAATTGTATTTTGAAGGATTAATGTTATTATTGAATAACTATTGTGCTCTCAGTCAATCCAAAATGTTAATGAACTTTAAACCTGAATACATAAGAAAGTAAAAGTGAAGTTTGGGCTTTCTTAGAAGAATATGTGTGCACAATTATTGGGCAATTATTAGTGTGCAGAATTATTATGCAGCTAAATGGAAAATTTTTTTTGCCCATCTCACTCATTTATTTGCATCTGTTAAAGTGAGAATAATAAATAAAAAAACTCAAAATTTACAAATAAACATTTCTGACATTTCAAAAAAAACCAATGACCAATATAGTGACCTTCTTTTCAATAATAGTCATAATAGTCATTCATGGAGTCTGTCATTTCTTGATCTGTTGATGATCAACTTTTTATGCAGCAGCAACCTCGGCCTCCCAGACACTGTTCAGAGAAGTGTACAGTTTTCCTTCACTATAAATCTCCCTTTTCAGAAGGGCCCACAAGTTCTCAATAGAGTTTAGGTCAGATGAGGAAGGTGCCATTATTCTTTCATCTTTCATTAAATTCTTTCATTAAATTCAATAAATTCATTAATTCATAAATTCATTAATTCATAAAATTCATTAATTCATAAAATTCATTAATTCATAAATTCATTAATAAATTCTTTCATTAAATTCATTCATTAAATTCATCTTTCATTAAATTCTTTCATCTTTCATTAAGCTAGACACTCCATGGAGTACTTCAATACATGCAGTGGAGCATCCAGCATAAAAATCATGGTTTTCTTGAAAGATGCAGACTGCTTCGAGTACCATTGCTTGAATAAAGGGCCTTCTAAAAATGGTCAGGAGGTTTGGGAGTTGATTTTGAGGCCATCTTCAATCTGAAAAGCTCCAATTAGCTCATCTTTAATAATACCAGCTCATACCAGTGCTCCATTGCCACCTTGCTGGAGTCTGAGTGGAAGTGGATCTCTGGGCCTGTTACTGATCAAGGTTTGGGCCCACAGCCAAGGTGCAATGCGACTTTTGCAATAGTGACCAGCACCCAACCGTGCTGCATCCAGACTCGGAGCTGCCATGGCAGATATCTCGTAACCCTCCCTCGGACAAGGAGCCTCAACATAACACAGAAGCATTCAGGGCTCCTCAACAGACTGCCAAACTGCAACCACAACCAAGGCTGAATGTCAACTGCACAGCACTGTGCGCCAACTCACCACAACCTCGTTCGTGTCTTCTCATCTATTTAGCCAAAGTGCACCCTGAAGGACGTCCTGAAGATGCTGTGAAAATGTACGTGCGGATAGACACTCAAAGCACCCTGGCCAGACCTGTATTCTTCGACCTCTTTGAAGTGCAACAAGAAAAACTTCCCTTCACTGTATCAACATGCCATGGACCAAGAAGCACGGTGGGGAGGAGAGCTACTGGACTCTGCATAGAGTCATTGGATGGAAGTTCCCAGTTCCCACTACCACCTGTATTTGAATGCAATGGGATACCGAATGACCGCAGCCAGATTGCAACACCTGAGGTCATAAGCAACATGCCTCACCTACAGCACCTGGCTCATCACTTCCCCGCTCTAGATCCGGAGGCTGATATCCTACTCTTGCAGGGAAATAATGCCCCATGCGCCTTTCTCTTCTCCGAATCAGTCGGTGGCCCTGTAGACGGCCCAGTGGCCATCAAATCTCCACTAGGATGGGGAATCATAGGAATTGTCAGTGTCGATCAGATGCAGACTCCAACCCAGGCAAATGCCTTAGCACCATCCAATCCAGCAGCCTTCTGATGCCCTTTAGCACCATTGAAAACAAGAATGACGTTCCAGCCTAAAAGGCCGCCGCCGATCAGTACACATTCGCTAGGACACCCTAAACGACCGCCAACAACCACCAGACGTCCACTAAGACAGTCTACATGGGCATATGCATATGCAATACCCTTTCCAACAGCTTCCCGATGCCCTATGACACCGTGGAAGCAAGAGTACCGTTTCAACCCTAAAAGGCTGCCAGAAGCAACCAGCAGACTTTCACCTTTGCTGCCAAGAGTACCTGTACAACCTAAAAGGCCACCAGAGGTGACCAGCAGACTTGCACCAAGAGGCCGAACATGAAGATTGAACCTCAAGCTTTGCATGTTTTGCTTTGTTTGATGCTTTATTAATGTTTACTGTTTTTCTCTTAGCTATACAGCTTACTGTTTATCTTAGTTATATAGTTATATGCTATTCAGTTAGTATTACTGTTTACTGCTTATCTTAGTTATCGTTTTTTTTCCTTTTCTCTTAATAGTGGAATTTACAATTCCAGGCGGGGAGTGTGCTGTCCCAGCCAGTCTATGGCAATTGGATAGTTACTTAGGAATTATGAGCTGTCCCCTTAAGGGAATGCATCATGGTAAATGTAGTTAAAGGTATCCTGGGAAATGTAGTTCATGTCACATGGCCACATCTGCAATTCTGATTGGTCACTAAATTGACCCTTGAGGGGTTAGGGGAGGTTTCCCTCCATTCTTGCCTAGACTCATGACCTGATAGTAGCTTTTTCTACCGCTATGAGATGGGTTAGGAGATAACCATCTTTTACCTGCAAGGCTGATATACAAAGGATTGGTCATTAAAGAAGAACTTTGTCACAAATGTGAGTTATGAAGATACCTGATGTACCAATAAATGTACTTTGTTATGGATGTTTTGTGGAATTTATCTATCTGCCTCTGCACAGCTACAAATCCACCTCTGTGCAAGAGACAGAAAATTTTAAATGTGCTTTCAAGTCAACTGGCTCATACCCTTTTATGTCATGTTATGTTATGTTCATACTCTGTGTGTGTGTGTGTGTGTGTGTGTGTGTGTGTGCAACTTTGGACACCAATTTTCATTTGTTATATAAATTTTTTTTTTAAAGGATTCAGATTTCTCATTTTAAGATGTTACTGCTTTTAGTTTTATAGTTGCTATTTTCCTGTTTTAGTCAATAATTCCAGATCAGTATTTTGAAATATATTTAACCTTTTTGTTGTATATGCTCAGAAAAAATATCATTTATTCATTATTCATGTTAATTATTATAAATAAATATTAATAAATATTTAATATTATAAAATAAAATGACTTTTTGAATGATAAAAGACTTTGGATTATGTGAACAGCTGTGTTTATTGTTCCAAATGAAATGTAATAGGTTCACTTACATAAAAAAGCAAATAGAAAATGTATCATAAAATAGAGTTTTCCTATCCTTTCTACAAAAGAAAAAAACATACTTGAACTTGTTAAAACATATAAAACTAAAGAATGGAATAATTAAATCTCCAAGTATTTCTAAGGCAGAAAACCATGAACTGCTCCTTGATATACCTTAGAATCAAGCCAGACATTTATAAAATCAGTCTCGGATTGAGATTGCATCATTGTTCCTTCTACTGTTCTTTGTTAAATTAGTTAAATGATATATAACCATGCAGTTTATGAACTTCTAATATAGAAAAATATTGGTATTATCAGTGCACATATATGTGGGTGTGGGTGTGCATGTGTGATTTCAGTACAGTGCCCAGAAAGAACTATTTAGCAGCAAATATTATTTAATAGCAGTAAATATTATTTAATATTTAATTATTATTTCATAATTTACCAGAAATTATTTTAATATTATTTACAGAATAAAGTACATATTGCATCTTTTATGAGTTATTACATTAGGAAGAACAGAATATTGCACTCCTGTGAATCCTCAGTTGCTAGAAGAGGTAGTTCTGCTGCTATACTTGTTTATACTTTTTTTAAAAGAACGAAAGGAGTTATATATAAAAGAACAAAAAGAGTTATATATAAATACTGTATATGATTTTGCTAAATGCATTGCCATTACTTGTACTCAATTTGTGCAATCTAGCAAGATGGCCCACCGTTATTTCAACTCCTGCATAGGTTGCTTTTTGGCTCTGTATGAATTTGTTCTTAAGACCTGGTCTTGTGCAGCTAGAATTAGTCTCTTTCTAATTGGTCTCTTTCTTCAACTTTCTTGCTCTTAGCCATTGCCAGGTCTTGTCATTATCAGCTTTCCCTGCTATTGTTTTTTCCTGGCCATGTAATTCTGTGACTTTCTATGTTTCCATTTTCTTGTTCATTTGGTCATTCTTGTAGGCCAGTTTTGTCTCTCCAGTAGTCAGTAAGCCTTCCTGGTATACTAACTTCAGTGCATCTTCTTCACTGCCCTTAACAAATTATTATGGAATTACTTCAGAACGGTTTAAAATGATTTGATTTTCTATCTCACAAATACATAAAATATAGAAAAGTGCTCACGGAGTGAACTGAACTGATGCTATAGCTCTTGAAATAAGAATTGTTTTTAGTGAGAAATGATAATTGAATGATCGTGTGGACATCAAATTAATCAAATGCATCATTATAGGAACACAAGTCAGTATTTGTCTCAAAAGCAGCAACTCTAGAAGATTAGAATATCTTTCTTTGGCACTGGTCGCATTCCATTTAGAAATGCTTCCTGTCTGAAAAAAAAACATTACTCCCACACTGGAATTTTTCTTTTTAAGAAATGGATGTTCTCAATTGTCCCTCTTTGTTTCTTCCTTTATTTTCAACTTGGCTGAAAGTTGAGGTCAGAAGAATGGAATGAAAATGTCTACAAAATGGCACTTTAACTATTTTCACAGCTGGATGCACCTCAGCAAGTGAAGGCAATTCCTTGCAGATGATATAGTTCATAAAATATATGTGATACAAATCATCTTTTATAAACAGACCAAAGAGAATATTTTAACATGAGTGCTTTCTGATGATATTGAAGCTATCAATTTCCATTTTTTGGTCAGACAAGAATAAATTCAGTAACTTGAATCTAGTCAAGTTAAAACCTACAATAGAAAAATAGAATATATTATTTATTGATAGACTCCTGGTCAGTGGTGGGATTCAAATTTTTTTACTACCGGTTCTGTGGGTGTGGCTTGGTGGGTGTAGCAGGGGAAGGGTACTGTAAAATCTCCAGACAGGGGTGGTATTTTCTGGTTCTCTGAACTACTGAAAAATTTCCACTACCGGTTCTCCAGAACTGGTAAGAACCTGCTGAACACCACCTCTGCTCCTGGTGTATATAATTCTTAAAAATATTGCTTATATTTTTCAGCTAGTCAAAGGAAATTTCACATCAAAACTATTGTTAGTTGGAAGAGAAGACTAGCTGGTTTTGAAGGGAGAATAGCATTTCCACAAGGAAAAATTTTCATTTGATATCTTCAATTAACTTAATTTAAAGCAATAGGGACTATTTTACATATGGATCCATTGCTTTCTTAAATTTGCATTACTTTGAAATGAGAGGCAGAATTCTGCAGGGACCACTAGTCAGCGGGTGATTGAGGAGATAACTACTCAGCAGTTAAACTGTCTTTTAAATAAACAAATACCCTTTTATTTTAGTAATCTTGATTAATGAGCATAGTCAGCAGGACAATTCTTACTGTAAATAATTCTGTCTCATCTCATCAGTATAAGACATTTCTGTTCCAAATAAAATTCTCAATTATTAAAAAAAATGTGTATCTCAGCACCTTTGGAAAACCAACAGAATGGTAACTGCAGTAGTTATCTTCTGACATGTCCATTTAGATTTTATATTGAACAGTTGAAATAAATTTCTACACTACACATACAGTACCCAATATAGATCTATAGTAGACTTTAGTGCTTACTTATTGCTGACTTTATCAGCAATAAAATTATTGTAAGAGAAACTCATCTTACAAAACTTCACTTCCCTTTAAAATCCGTTCTTCTTATATGACTTACATGACTTAAATTTGCTCATCCACCAAAATAGGTATTTTGGGTAAATAGTGTCCATTAGTTGAAAAATGAGCACAATCTAGTAAATGAGATCACTTAAAAGATAAAGTACAAATAAACAAAGTTGCCTGCTATATTGGGTGCATATTTACTGTAGAATTTTAATACTCACAGGCTAATAGTAATAGCACTTAGACTTATATAAAGCTTTATAGTGCTTTACAGCCCTCTCTAAGCAGTTTACAGCATATTGCCCCCAACAATTTGGATCCTCATTTTACCCACCTCTGAAGGATGGAAAGCTGAGTTAACCTTGAGCCTGATGAGATTTGAACTGACAAATTGCAGGCAGCCAGCAGGCAGCAGAAGTAGCCTGCAGTACTGCACTCTAACCAGTGTGCCACCGTGGCTCATTAATCACTAATCCTAGGGATGTTGTTGTACTTACTTATCAAGGAACAGATCGCCTTTGTTATGTTCTCTGAAACTGCTGGCATATCTTGTGGCAAGCAGCCCTGGTAGAAACTTATCCCTTGTAACCTGAGTCTGCCCACAAATTTTCATTTACTATTTCCGGTTGTCTGGTGGCTTTTGAAACTAGAAATTTGATTATCAAACCCTTCAGCTTTTGATTTGAAGACATCAGAACAGACCATAATAATTGCAGGTGTCTTCTCATGAAGGGGGAAATGATGAAATGTGAGTTGCAGTGCAAACCACATAATTTACATACTTGCTTCTCATATTATAATGCAGGCATGAAAATATGGATCATGAGTTATCATTCACATTTCATTTTTGCTGTTGATACCAAATGCCAGCCAGCTAAGAAATAAATATTTTCCCCAGTCACTTAGTTAGTTAGTTTACTTTATTGTAATTGCATCTCATAGAACAAAATTAAATGCCATTTTCAGTGTACATTATACATAAAAAATAAAACAAAAACAGATTCCACACTTCACCTTCAATACAATTGAATTTAAAATCCCTGATATTGCATTAATATTGCACTAAACAGTAGAATTCAGTATAGTTACTGCTCTGGGATAGAAGCTGTTTTTCAGCCTATTTATCCTTGTTTTTATTGTCTTGTACCGTCTGCCAGATGGTAATAGTTCAAAAAAAGGGTTCCCAGGATGAGATGGATCTTTAAGAATGTTTTGAACTTTCTTAAGGCAGCAGGAGTTATAATGCTCTTCCAAAGAGGGAAGAGGACAACCAACAGTCCTCTGGGCAATGATGTTAACCCTCTGGAACGCTGTCCTATCTGCCACTGTGTAATTTAGCAAACCATACACAGGTGCAGTAAGTTAAAATACTCTCTATGGTGCAGCGGTAGAAGGTCACCAGCAAGTTTTCATTGTTTTCATTGTTGTTTCCTGAGAAGTCTCAGGAAGTATAATCTCTGCTGAGCCCTTTTGACCAGTGCTACAATGCTAGTGCCCCAGGTCAGGTCCTCTTTTATGATAACATCCAGAAACTTAAATCAAGCCACTTGTTCCACTTGGTCTCCGTTGATAATCAAGGGCCGGATGTCTGATCTACTCCTTCTGTAGTCAACTATAAGCTCCTTAGTCTTATTGATGTTAAGGACCAAGTTACTGTCTCCACACAATGAAAGCAACTAGTCCCACCTCATTTCGATAGGTTGTCTGATGGCATCCCCCAGACTTAACCCAAAGGAAGCCTACGAAGTCTGATAAGTATAATCCTGCTACGTAAGACAATATAGCTAAAATGTTTTATAAATTATAAAATAATAAGAATATGTCAAAGAGAAAGAAGAAACAAGTATTTTCCCACATTTATCATAACAAACAGAAACAAATTTTGCAACATCTTTTGAAACTTTCTGTTAAAATGCAAAGAATGATCTCTTTTTCCCCTATTCCGTATCTTATATATGAACAAATTGATAAAATATTTTCATTTTAGTTCTGGTGTCAGTAAATACCCATTAGGAATTACCATAAAGTCCATTAGAGTTACTATAAATAATAACTTACATATTGTAACCTTGATCAAATAAACCAATTTTATATTCCCTTTACTTCTAACAACCTTAATCTTTAGTCTATTCAAGTAATGTAGAACTTGGTTTTTTTCATTTTGTCTTTGTCTTTTCTCATTCCTCAATTCCTCAAAATTTTAATAAGCCTCTTTTTAAATCCAATTTTAAAAAATTATCCATGTCACTTTATTGCTTTATTGTTTGTATATCCCTTCAATTATTAAAATATTCAGCTGGTTTCTTTTATATTTCCACTTTCAATTCAATTTCATTTAGTTGGATAAAAACTAATCTCATATCACATTTTTCAAAAGATAATCTTCACCATGTCCAATGTTAGAATGTTTTGTTTCATTCTGTAATTACACATCAAACTTATGTGTTCTTCTCTTTTTCTTGAAAATTTTAGTTTCTTCTAATATC
Organism: Pseudonaja textilis; assembly: GCF_900518735.1. The sequence goes on along the minus strand of NW_020769346.1, from coordinate 1,196,058 downwards.
CATTTTTTAAAATCTGTTTTTTTATTTAAAAAAATCAAAACAAGAGCATTTCCGACAGGAAGAATTCATTATAATTAATTCCAAAATATTTTTTTCAATTTTATTGGAAGTTCTAAGCGATTTGTAACTTTCTCTTGTATTATCAAAATTTTGATCATGTTTTACTGCTCATTTTAGCAAAAAAAAAAAAAATCAAGTTCGTAAGCTTGAAGTTAACATTTTTGTTCAACAAGGATTGAAAAATTTTTACAAGGTAAAGAGGTTTCCAGAGATTTCTAATAGCTGAAAAGCAATTTCCAAAATTGATTCATAAAGGAAGTATGCAAACTTAGTGTCTTTTCAAAGGCACTAATCACAGTTTGAGCAAGATGACCTCTTCTTCATTTCCCAGTGCTATAAATCCACTAAAGATTGGGGTCTCCTTGAAAAGAACAGCTGTCCAGAGCACTTGTGAGTGCAATCTTCAGCAGTCTCCTTGTCCTAAGAAGTTTCATTTTTTGATTCTAGAAATCCAGGGCTTTGCCTACATTGTAATATTCTTCCCCATGCCCCCAAATAAGAATTTTGTGAATAGAATAGATACTTTTCTGGGAGATAGAAAAGTTATTGTCAAAAGGCAGGTACCAGTCATGTTAAATTATAATTTAGTGTTACATAAATAAACTGATTGCCTCCAACATTTAAAAATAAGAAAAACTAAGCTAATCTTTATTGTGAGGCTTACACTATAATTGTGTTTTGCTTTTCCAAGAAATGAGAACTGGTTCCATCTTAGAACAGTTTTAAAAGTGTTCAAACCTTTCAGTGGGGTTTGTCATTGCTGTTAAGAGCAAATTTTATTGCAAAATAAATGGAACCTTTTCACTCCGGCGATGACTGCTAGGGCCTCCTTGTCCAGCTGGCTGTAGTTTCTTTCCGGCTTAGATAGTGTCCTCGAGAAGAAAGCGATGGGTGCTTCTCTTCCATCCAGCAACATGTGGCTGAGAATAGCTCCGACGCCAAAGGGGGACGCGTCGCAGGTCACGTTTAATGGCAGAGTCTCGCTGTATTGGATGAGAACTGCGCCTGATGATAGCAGGTTTTTTGTCTGTTTGAATGCATTCTCCTCCCACTTCCCCCAGGCCAAGGCAGCTGTTTTGTCCAGCAGCCTATGGAACGGTTCTGCTACCGTCGCCTTCTGGAGCAGGAAAACATTGTAAAAGTTAATGAGGCCGAGAAAAGCCTGCAGCTCAGTCTTATTCCTAGGTCTAGGGGCTTCTCTGATGGCTTTGAGCTTTTTTTCCATGGGATGGATTCCGTTTTTGTCTAAGAGGTACCCTAGGAATTCAACTTCCTCAGTGTAAAGCTGACATTTTTCCTTTTTAACTTTTAGTCCAGTGTCTTTGAATTTTTGCAAGACCTCCCTTAGGTGGCTTTCCAATTGGGTTTTATTTGTAGCTGACACCAGTACATCATCGAAATAGGGAACCACCCCTTTTATTCCTAGCAAGAGCCTTTCCATCAGGCTCTGAAAGACCCCGGGTGCCACGCTGACTCCGAATTGGAGCCGCTTGCACCGGAATGCCCCTCAGTGGGTGATGATGGTTTGCGCCTCCACGCTCTCGGCATTGACTGGCAGTTGCTGATATGCTTGTGCCAAATCGAGTTTTGCGAAGACCTTACCTCCCCCCAGTGAGTGCAGAAGGTGCTGTACTACGGGGACAGGATAGGCGCTCGGCTGCAACGCATTGTTGAGGGTGGCCTTGTGGTCACCACAGATCCTGACTGATCCATCTGGCTTGATCGGGGTGACTATGGGTGTCTCCCACCGGGCATGGTCAATTGGCTCTAAGACCCCTTGCACGATGAGCTTGTCCAATTGCTCATCGATTTTGGGCTTGAGCGCAAATGGCACCTGCTGCGGTTTAAGGCAGATTGGGGCAACATTAGGGTTTAAGTTAAAAGAGATTGGGGACCCCCGGTACTTGCCTAGGTTGCCATTGAACACCTCTTGGAAGTCCCGCACAAGTGTTGCCTCCCAGTCCGCCTCAGTGACATGGTTAATGCCCGTTACTTCGATGCCCAGCAGTGCGAACCATTGCAGTCCCAGCAGGCTTGGGTGGTCCTTGTCCACGATTGTGAGTGGAAGCACCTCGGTACATCCCTTGAAGGTTATTTCAAAATGTTCGGTTCCGACTACAGGGATGCGGTTTCCCTGATAGTCCTTTAGGGTCAGCTTTTGATTTTCTAGCTCACGCTGGTGGATGGTAGGCACCAGGCATTTGATTGTGCGCCAGGAAACCATGGAGAGGTAGGATCCAGAATCCACCTCCATCTCGCATGGTTGATCCTCAATGCCTACCTCCACGTGCACTTTCCAGGCGTCGATGGTCAAGGAATGGCCAATGACCGTCTGATGGGTCTCTTCTCTCTGCCACGTCTCGCTGAGTCACTTACTTTGGCTGTCTCGGCTCCACCGGCTCTTGGTGTGGCGGTCTCTGGTCCTGGGGGGGTGCCGCCTCATTGTCGGGGGCTGCTGTCTCGTCATCAGGGGCTGTGGTTCCTCTTGTTCTGGCATACCTTGGCGATGTGCCCCCGCTTATCGTAATGCCAACAAATGGCGTTGAGGAATCGGCATTCTGAGCAGGGGTGGTCGCCACCGCAGCCGGCACACTGGAACTCCGACTTACGACCTCTCCATTCCCACCAATCGCGTTCCGCCTGGAGTCGGTGGATCTCCTCCTCCTCGTCCTTGGTTTTGGAGAAGGAGTTGACGTCTACATGGTGGGTGGTGGTGGTCGTCCTCGGGCTTGCTTCCGGGTGTTTCTCTGGTGCTGGGGTCGCTTCGCTGGTTGCTGGCCGGTCCGCCGCATTCATCTGCCACATCTGAACTGCTGACTGTTTGGCTGCTTCAGATGCAGTTGCTTCGGTGATCGCCTTGGTGACGGAGATGTCTGCCCTTGCCATCAGCCGGCTCTGCAGGATGGGGTCTCTGAGGCTGAGGACCACGCGGTCTCCTAGAGCCTCGTCCATGTCGGTGAACCCACCCATGCCTTCGAGGTCCCTCAGCGTGGCCACAAAATCACTGATGCTCTTGTCCTCTTTCTGGTCCCGCCGATAGAACTCATGCCTTCTGATGAGATTGGGCACGGTGGGGGCATAGTGGCGCCGTGTCAATGTATGATTCCCAATCCTCGGCAGCCTGGTTGAAGGGTGCAGGTGGCGTGATGCTGCTGGCCATCTTGTCGGTCATTTTGTGCTGCTTCTCCACGTGCTTGGTTGGTCTCTTGTCTCACGATCCCACCCTCGTCGCCAGTGTTAGATCGGGTAGATCGGTTCCCACAGAGGCGCGAAACCAAAAGTGTACATTCAGCTCTTTATTTCAATGTTAAGACCTGTACAAGATTTTGAAGCCATGGCAGCCCTTCATATAGGGATTGCTTGCAGCTCGGCAGCCAATGACAGGGCTTTGAATCTCCCGTGATTGACTCGGCCAATCGCGGTTGATTCTTAGCGCGCCAATCACGGCCATTCAGTTGACCAATCGGGTCACGGTCCGTGTGGACCAATCAGTATTCAGTATTTGGGGTATGCTGATATAGAACAAACAGGATGGCACACCTTTTTATAGCAAGATAGACAAGAGACTCACCGATACTTTCAAAGACATAAGATCAGGCAGGCATTGTTATCAACATGGAACAAAATTAAACAAAAATATGTAGAAACATCAATATGGTTATCTACACTGGAAGCTCTGAGGTACCCAAATTTGCTTCGTCAAGGAAAAATCATAACATATAAGGATATTTTAAATGAACGGGAGAATTGAAATCAAGGTGAGAATTGAAACAGCAAGGAGTGGATTTGGAATGATGGCCAATTGAGATACAGGAAAGATATGAAAGATCAGGGAATTAGTAGACAAAAAACACAATTAGATGAAATATTACTGGGAACAGATGATAAATTGATAAGGAAAATTTATAGAGTATTATTGGAATGTAAATTAGAGGAAGAAAAAGTAAAAGAAACAATGTTGGCATGGATGAAAGACATTGATCATGGTATTAATTTGGACAAATGGCAAATTCTATGGGACAGAAATAAAAATATAACATTGGCCACATTGTATAAAGAAAATTTATACAAAATGTTTTACAGATGGCACATCCTGCCAACAAAATTAGCTAAAATGTACCCATATTTATCCCCTATTTGTTGGAAATACTCCCAGGAAAATGGATCATACTATCATGTATGGTAGACTTGTAGGAAAGCCCAAAATTTTGGCATAAAATTCAAAGCTGGTTAGAGGAAATGGGTGAAAATTGAATATAAACTGGAGTTCTTGATGTACCTAATAATATACGTGATTACGGCTGAAGTCTATGCTCAAAAAATGGAAACTTAAGGAAATTCCAGATGAAATAGAGATATTGAATGTACAGAAATGGATAAATTATCACAGGAATTAAAAAATAAAGATGAATCTGAATATTATAAAGTATGGGAAAAGTTTTACCACTGGTTGGGAAAAAGGAAGGACTCAAAATGTAAATTAAAATAAGATAAGGAGGTTTAAACTGTAGACTAGTATTAATTAAGAATTGTTGATATTGATGTATATATTATGTATATACTATGTAAATATATATTATTTATCATTCGAAATAGCTATGTAAGACAATTAGATGTGGTTAGGATGATTACAATGTTCACTGTTTTTAAATGTTTCTTTTTTGTTCAATAAAATTTTAAAATTAAAAAAGAGCAAATTTTATTCAAAACACATGGAGATTATATGAGTTTTCCCCAACTGATGGCTCACTTAAAGACTGTGGAATGGACAGATCTATTTACTCTTGTCAGAGTTTCATTAAAGACTTTTCTTTTTAAGAAAATACAATCAGTCTTAGACAAACTGAGTTCCAAAGTATTTCTGCAAGTTTTGGAGTTTTGATTCTGGTGTCCCACAGTAAAGTCCAATAGTAAAAATAAATAAAACTTACATTAGTGCATATATTGTGTTGCATATATATTGCAAAACAAAGCTTTTCATGTATTTAAAAAATAACCTTAAATTTGTTACTCATTACTAATACCAATAAATATATGCCTCTACTGATTGGAAATAACCTACAAAGACAGTTATTAATAAATCAGCATGAGTAAAGATGGATTATGGCACTGTAGATCAAAATAAGATTTAAAATCAGATGAATTGAAAAAGAAGATTAATTTATAATGCACCCATATATTAAAGTTGCATAATATATATTATCTCACACATTTTATTTTTTGTAAATTTCAAGTACCGTATAATCATAGTATTGATTTTAACTAGCATACAACCCATTTCAATCATTATTAAATGAATGCTAAACAGTAGAATCCGGGAAATGTTTACATAGCAAGATAATCTAATGCCAGTTAATTTTGTCTTATCTATGTTCCATTATTTCTGACACATAGGTGTATTTTGTTTGTAGCAATGATATTGTGGTGGTGGTAGGGTAATGGTGGTGGTGGTTATGGAAATGCCAAGTTTGTGTACTCAGTTTGAAAATATTCAGTAAATTCCTGTAGACCAGAGGTGATATTCAGCAGATTCTGACCAATTCTGGAGAACCGGTAGTGGAAATTTTGAATAGTTTGGAGAACTGGTGGTAACCTTTCCTCGGGATTGGTGTGGGAATGAAGATTTTGCAATATCCTTTCCCTGGAGTGGGTGGGAATGGAGATTTCACAGTATCCTTCCCCTGCCATGCCAACCAAGCCACACCCACCAAGCCATTCCATGCCCACCAAGCCATGCCCACAGAACTGGTAGTAAAAAATTTTGAATCCCACCATTGCTATAGACATATTAAATGCAGCTCTTCTGGAATATACTGGTATTTTATTTCAAATATGATTAGATTTCTCTTTTGCTTTTTCTCTTAAGGATCAAGATGGAACATGTAAGAAACTCCCCTAAACGTAACAACCTTATGAGGTTGGTTGAGCTGGGAGATTATTGGCCTAGAGTCATTTATGTTTTCCACGATTAAGTGGGAAGTTAAATCTACATCTAAAACTTTTCTTACTACAGTATACGTCAAGAGAGTTCTATAGAACTTCTAATCAGATCACAATTCTAATACTAAAGGATAGCATGCTTATCTCCTCTTCTGTTTTCCAGAAAGAAGGTGCCAGGGTGCCAACTGTGTTTCTTGTTATATCACATAATACTTTTCTGTTAGTAGATTTGCAGCAAATAACTGGTTCTTATACTTTATATTGAATAATACAAGATAAATGTAAAGTTCTGCTCAGCTGAAAAGTAAAATGTTACTTATCAAATATGTGGAATGATATACTTGAATGATATAATCATAGATTTCTAATCTATGATTAGAAATTTAGAAAAACTTAATGAAAAAATTGTTAAAGGGTTGCTCAGTAGAAGTTAATCTTGCTGTTTCAAAAAGTCACCAAGTAATCCAAATACACGCAAGCTGTTTCTTTTTTTCCCCACTTTCTCTTCCTGGGGTTACTATTTAGTTGCAAAAGTCCAGTTAAAATGTATTTTTTAGAAGTCTTATTGAGATTTTACTTTAGATTCTTTTGAAGTCCAGGCAGTCTCCTCCCTCCAGATCCTGCCCTTATTCTTTTCCTCTCCCTTCCTGCTTATTAAAAAAAAATAATAGTGTCCAGAAATCTTTATTGTCCCTTTGGCATTTAATTATATTTCCAGCTTAATTGCCTATTGATTCCAAAGCAGATTTTTCCAATTTCTTATTCAGATCTCTTAGTTGTCAATGTAAGGAAGGAGAGAGAAGAAAAAAAAAACTTTCCCTTTTCACTTTCTTTTGCTGCTTCCGACTCTTCTTTGGGAATGATGTTATCTTTTATAAAATTTAAATTCCAGGGTACCTTAGTTGTTGCTTTTTTACCCGGTCAGCCAAAACTTTCACTTCTTATCTTCCTTCTGCACTTTCTTTTCTGGTTGAGTGCTTCTTTGAGGTGGCCATTTCTGACCACCGCTCCTACTGCCTTCGGGAAAGGGAGTTTGGCCACCTGAGGAGGAAAGATGCGGCTCTCCTTGACCCTGCTGGTGATCTCTCCCCTCTTCACCACCTCTACGGGGTGGCTTAGCCCTGAAGCCAGCCGGCTCGGGGCGCTCCAGCAGCGAGCCCAGGCAGAAACTGCACACGATCACAGATTCCTGCCTGCTGCCGAAGCCCTTCAAACCAGAAGTTCCTAAAATATATTAACTTTTAAGAGTTGTTACATTTACTTATTTAAAAGCTTTATAAGCCATCTTTTAATACTGTCTTTTTAAAAAGTAACATAGAAAAATATACAAATTATAAAAACTCTGTGATATCTACAGAAGATCCACAATGAAATATTAAGATTAATGCAATGATAAAGAGACCCAATAGAATTCTGTTTTAAATATTGACCAAGTTAATTGGTCAATAATATACCGTAGCAGGCTTTACAGGTAGTCCTTGAATTACGACAGTTCACAAAGTAGTGGTTCCAAGTTACGTACTCCCCCCCCCCCCCAAATACTATCCAGGCCCAAAGTTATGAATATTGCAGTACCACAGCAGTTGTTCATGCTCACAACCAACCGCAGAGATCTTGCAGCATGCCCCATGCCTATTCCCCCCACAGGATCCACACAGGCACTCTTCTCCATTTGCAATTTTTCCAGTTGGCTTCTGACAAAATCAATGGGGGAAATCGGATTCACTTAATGATCTTATGATTCATTGAACACCATGGCAATAAAGATAATAAAATTAGGTGTGTCTCACTTAACAATCACCTTGCTAGCAATAGTTCCAAACCAAGTTGTGGTTTTAGGCACAGGTTGTAGACAAGGGCTATCTGTGCAATTAAAAAAAATATATTTTTAAGGATTTGAGGAAGATTCTAATCAAAGAATTAAATAAAATAACGTATCAGATGTTATCATGTTACTAGATTGAATTAGCTGATATTTGTACAAAGTTTGTTGGTAACATAGTGAACACTAATCCTTCAAAAGGGGGTTATCCAGCAAATAGGATCTTATAATATCAGTGATATAATGCTAAACACTGCTTTCGTTTGTGTGCGTCGGAGTTGGTTTGACTCTTTTTAGCACAGTAGAAGATAATAACATTGAGAGATGTGGTGGCTGAGTGATAAAGATGCTCACCTCTATCCCGGAAAGTTAAAAATTTAATCCTAGGTAGCAGCAGTTATTTTTTCTCCTAGGATGCAAAGAAAAAATATCTGCTGCGAACTCCACATTGCATCAGGAAGGGCATCCAGTCAGTGTTTACTGATGCAACTCCACTCAGCTCCATTTAGTTGGCCCGACTGTACCCGAATTAAGGATTTACAGGATCATAAAAAGGGTGAATATAATATAACTGCTTACTTTTACACAATAATTACAGGATACTAACCACTCCTATAACAACAAACTTATCTAACCTGTCCTCAGGTGCTTTGGAGAATAACTTGACCCCCTCTTCTTTATGGCAGCACCTGAGATATTGGAACTGCTTTCACTGCTAGCCCTTCTTTTCATGTCTAGCTTGATAAATATGGATTGAATTTTATTTCTAAATGCTATAAAAACTATAATGGTAGAGTAAAACATAAATGAGACTAAATCAAATTCTTAGTGAATGATTCAGCAATTAGCACTAACACAAGAATATATGATATCCCATAGTTGTTTAAAACCTTCAAGAATAAATAAATAAATAAATAAATATTGCGGTGACTTTAGAGGTATGTTTTTGCAAGGTGTACATCTGAATTTTATAAGCAGACAATCCTATCTTGGTGCCTGAAAACTTAAATGATATACATAAAATATTAAACTGTTTATATCATGCAGTTGGGACAATGATTCCATAAAAGGAAAATGGATGAAAAGAATTTAAAGCATGTAAATATTGACCGCCACATTGTGTTTGCATGTATATGCCTGCTTTGAGGAATACAGGTGAAACTCGAAAAATTAGAATATCGTGCAAAAGTTCATTTATTTCAATAATGCAACTTAAAAGGTTAACCTAATACATGAGATAGACTCATTACATGTAAAGCAAGCTAGTTCAAGCTGTGATGTGTCATAATTGAGATGATTATGGCTTACAGCTCATGAAAACCCCAAATCCACAATCTCAGAAAATTAGAATATTGTGAAAAGGTTCAATATTCTAGGCTCAAAGTATCCCACTCTAATCAACTAATTAAGCCATAACGCCAGCAAAGGGTTCCAGAGCCTTTAAATGGTCTCTCAGTCTGGTTCAGTAGGAATCACAATCATGGGAAAGACTGCTGAGCTGACAGTTGTGCAGAAAACCATCTTGACACCCTCCAGAAGGAGGGAAAGCCTCAAAAGGTTAATTGCAAAAGAAGTTGGATGTTCCCAAAGTGCTGTATCAAAGCACATTAATAGAAAGTTATGTGGAAGGGAAAAGTGTGGAAAAACAGGTGTATAAGCAGCACAGATGACCGCAGCCTGGAGAGGATTGTCAGGAACCAGCCATTCAAAAGTGTTGGGGACTTTAACAAGCAGTGGACTGAGGCTGGAGTCAGTGCATCAAGAGCCACCACACACAGATGGATCTTGGACATGGGCTTCAAATGTTGTATTCCTCTTGTCAAGCCGCTCCTGAACAACAAACAACATCAGAAGCGTCTTACTTGGGCTAAAGGAAAACAGAACTGGCCTGTCGCTCAGTGGTCCAAAGTCCTCTTTTCTGATGAGAGCAACTTTTGCATCTCATTTGGAAACCAAGGACCCAGAGTCTGGAGGAAGAATGGAGAGGCACAAACTGCAAGATGCTTTAAGTCCAGTGTGAAGTTTCCACAGTCTGTGTTGATTTGGGGAGCCCTGTCATCTGCTGGTTGTTGGTCCTGTGCTTCATTACCAGGGTCAGCTCAGCAGTCTACCAGGAGATTTTGGAGCACTTCATACTTCCTTCAGCAGACGAGCTTTATGGGGATGCTGACTTCATTTTCCAGCAGGACTTGGCACCTGCCCACACTGCCAAAATCACCAATACCCGGTTCAATGACCGTGGGATTACTGTGCTTCATTGGCCAGCAAACTCACCTGACCTGAACCCCATAGAGAATCTATGGGGCATTGCCAAGAGAACGATGAGAGACATGAGACTGAACAATGCAGAAGAGCTGAAGGCTGCTATTGAAGCATCCTGGTCTTCCATAACACCTCAGCAGTGCCACAGACTGATAGCTTCCATGCCACACTGCATTGAGGCAGTAATTGCTGCAAAAGGGGCCAAACCAAGTACTGAGTACATATGCATGCCTATACTTTTCAGAGATCCAATATTTTTCTATGTACAATCCTTGTTTTATTGATTGCATGTAATATTCTGATTTTCTGAGATTGTGGATTTGGGGTTTTCATGAACTGTTTCATAACCATCACAATTATGACAAATCACGACTTGAACTATCTTGCTTTGCATGTAATGAGTCTATCTCAAATATTCGTTTCACCTTTTAATTGCATTACTGAAATAAGTGAACTTTTGCATGATATTCTAATTTTTCGAGTTTTACCTGTAAATGTTTGCTGAAAGAAATATTACGTGGATTGCAGATGTCAGGAGACACATGAAAGTAAGTTGAATGCTATAGGAATTGGTAATTTAAGGAGTATGTGTGGAAGAAGAGGGCAATAAAAAGCAATACTTTACAAATATTTAATCAAAAATTTAAAAAAGCAAATAGCAAATGTATGAAGTATATAGATTCTTACGATAGAAATTGTGGATATGATATAATTAAGAATGGTTTGCAAGGATGTATAGAGAAAGATATTACAGAAGGACTAAATTGGATTTAGTTATATTTCCTTTTATTTATCTTTTAAGTTCATGTCCTAGTTTTGGCTAACTTTTGTTTATTCCTTTTCTAGACTTTGCATAATTTATGTATATTTATAGGGTGCTGTGTTAACGCCAGCAATGGATCATACAATATCCATGCAGCCAACAAGTATGATGGGCCCCTTGACACAACAGATGAGTCATCTTTCCTTGGGCACTACAGGAACAGTAAGTTTAGAGAACGTGGTTAAATTTCACTTTTTAAATAGTGCTCTTTCACTCTATAGCCGGGGTCTCAAACTCAATTTACCTGGGGGCCACTGGAGGCAGAGTCTGGGTGAGGCTGGGCCGCATAAGGGATTCCACAAAAAATGTTGTTAAAAAAATATCCTCAAATGTCATCAACAGTTAACGATTTCTCCAATACATGAACTGTCCTGAACACATGAATGGAACATTGAATGAAGATCATGAACAGTTCCTCAGAACATGGCTTCTCCAGCTTACTCCTTGCTGCCAGAGACTTGACAATGCTTCCTCTCACATATCTGAGCCACATCTGGCTTGAGAGAGGAGGCACTTGAGACCCTCAGTATGGCTTGAAGATGATCATCAGTAAATCTGGACCTGTACTTGGACTTGTTAAAGTTCAGGATGGAGAAGAAGCCACAACAAGGAATGGCAGGCGGGACTTCCTTCAGAGGTCCATTCCCCCTGTAGGCTGCACTAATATTATACTTTCATATCATGGTGGGGGCCACCGGATATCGTCCTGCGGGCTGCAATTGGCCCAAGGGCCGCGAGTTTGAGACCCCTGCTCTATAGACTCCAGCAGCCTTTCACAATTCTGCATAGACCTAGGGTAGTGTTGGCAAACCTTTTCAGCACTGAGTGCCAAAATGGGAGCACGCGCAGGGGGAGCACTAGAAACTGGAAGAGCAACTCCGTGGTATATGCATGCGGGACTACTGGAAACTGGAAGAACAGCTCTGCGGTGTGCTTCCAATTTCTGGAGTGCACATGTGTGTCGGCCACCTAGTCTTCTGGGTTCCGACACATGAATGCACGTGCAAAGACCAGCTGACCAGTACACATTTGTGTGCCGGAAACTGAAGCTCAGCTTCCCAGCACAAAGATGGGTGCCGGGGAGCTGCTCTTCCAGTTTCTGGTGCTCTCATACATGCAAAGACCAGTTGGCTGGCACACATGCGCGTGCCAGATCCCAGAAGAACAATGACCAACAGCCATGCCCAGAGAGATGACTTTGTGTGCCACTTCTGGTATGTGTGCCATAGGTTCACCATCACAGAGTTCAAAGGGGTTGCTAGGAATTCTCTGTCTTAAAAAATAAAAAATAAACATTTTTTAAATTTTATGCGGAAAGCAATGCTAGCACTTACAATGTGGGAATTTTGATAAAACTTTCACTGTGCTGTTTGTAAATACTGTAAAATGTGTGGAATGTGTAGTTAAAAATGAATTGTACTGTGCAGTTTTCATGTTTTGTGAGATTTTTATGCAACAGATTCATGAAGATTGAAAATTATTTCAAAGATTATTTCACATCAAAAAGGTTGAGAAAAGCTACTCTAGATAGTTCTCTATTCTTCAGTGTATGTCCATTTCTGTCTATTATTTGAGCATTATTAGCTAATAAAATTGTAATTTGTCATTTAATCACTTTCAATTTATTTAACATTAAATATTGATAACAAAATGCAGAGATAGTAAAAGTGATCTCAGTGCACAGCTGAAGATGTACTATATAAGAGTATCATAGTTTATTCAACACAGTAATAGTAGCATTTTTCTTTGAATCATGCTGTTTCAGGCTATTTTGTGCTGTTTTCCTACTCCAAATTACCCTAGTTGCCATTGTGCTCCATTTAAAACTTGCAGATATCCTCGTAATTTTTGAACAGTTTTCATTATTTCATTATTGAAAGTAATGTCATATTCATTCTGTCTGTAATAATAGAATTTGTAATGTATAGAAATAATATAGTACAATTGAAATTCCTAACTGCAAAAGTCCTTATTCATATTATCTTTACTTTTGCTACAATTTTTAATTCCAAATTTGAGATCAGACTTCAAAATAAGGACATAGTAAGGCAGTTTGTGGAAGCTCTTATAGTGACTGTTTTGGAAAAAGTAAATATCAAAGGTTTTCTAGGCAATCTCAGAATGCCTCAAGAAATATAGTGTTTCTAACACGTTACAATTGTGAATTAATGAGGTACTTATAATCTGTTTTATATGTAATTTCCACCTTTATAATCAACCTGTCTCTATCTTGCATCAGTTTAAAACCTGAATCAGTATGCCTCCCAGTATCAGATGAAGTGAATTGCTGCATATGAAAGCTTACACTTTTAAGCGAACTTTGTTTATCCAAAAAGTTACTAGCTCCAGAGGCTAACATGGCTCTTCTCTTACTATGCCATGTATGAAATATTTGCCTCATCATCCATATACAATATGTACAAACATCTAATTTGCATTTTTTTCAGAAATTATGTGTGTCATGGCATACTGAACTCCAAGAGTGTGCAGTTGGTTAGTGTGAATTTTAATGATGACATTAAATTCTTGTTCTAGAGTGTTTGTGTCTATTGTAGAAGACTAAATTGATTATGATATGTGAGGGAAATATTAAATTGGTTAAAATATTATTAGTAACTAGTAAAATTAGATTTTCTTTAACTTTTTTTTCTGTCAGCAAATATGAGCAACAGATCTGTCCAGTGATCATTTACTCTCTTTTTTCCTGTCTTTTTACATGACTAATTTATAGATTTGCAAGATAATAAATTAGCAACTAAGTATTTAGATTGATATATGCTGGAAGCCAGAGTTGATTAATGAGAAAGTTTGCTATTTCTTAGAAACTGCTAAACCATAGAATGGTGTTCATTGACAATGCTACATTTGTATCAGTTGTTTGACTTTACCAGAAAAGAATGGCAGGAACTTAATGTTTGTGTTAATTTCCTGTGGAGCAAATTGTATCACTGATTGAGGAACTTTAAAACAAAGAAATCCACAGGCATCATCATCATCTGATTGGATTACCCTTACATATTGTGACCACCTTTTAACTTAATTTTTAAGTTAGGGACACATTTTTGTTTATAAGCATGCTCATGTAATGTAATTATGAACCTTAGATTATCTACAGAGCAAAAGCATTTTCATGTTCATTATCACCTTTGATAAATGGACAAAGCTTTTCATGCCAATATTGAGTACTGCCTAAAATAATGCCCCAATATAGGAGCTTTACTTATTTATTTAGTCAGTCAGTCAGGTTTTTTTTTGAGGCTGCCCAAATACATGATAAATCTGATCAACCTATAACTAAAAAATTTAAAAGGGAACAAAATACAAATCAAGAAAAAGAAAATCACTGACAAAAAAGCAGGACCAAAAAGACTAAGTAGCAGAAACAAAGCTTTCTAACTCTTGTGACAACAACCAATTCTATAGCAGATGTGGTATTCAGCCGGTTCACACCTAATCGGGAGAACCAGTAGCGATAATTTGGCATGGGTTGCCGAAAGGTAGCGACTTCTGGCTGGCCACACCCCTGAACCACAATTTGATGTGGCTGTGCCTTTTTTCATTCCCTCCCCCCCCCCACCCCCCAGAAGGAGGACGCGGGCAACAGAGGCTGGAGCAGCAGCGCCGCTTGTTTTTTCCTCCTCCCAGGAGACGCACCGGTTCCAGCCTGGCCTGGCCAGCAGGTGGGCGGGCAGCCAGCCCTTGAGGGGCATCTCTACTGCGCTGGGGCTGAGAGGGGTGGCAGAGGTGCCCCATGCAGCAGCCCCAGTACTTCTGCCTGCCCCACCATCCCAGAATACCACCGCTGTGGACAATCATTTATTTCATTTCGTCCACCTGTGTCCTCCTTCTCCCCGGGGGAAAGAAAGAAAAGTATGGGTACAGCATGCTCAAGCCTCCATTCTGCGGAGATGAAACTGCCGTCCTTTTTCCAGAGCAGCCCCATCCATGAAAGAGACTCCTCCGAGGGATTCAGCAGCCCTCCCCCCCAGGATTTGGAGACTGGGCTCCTTTGCAACTGGATGGCATTATGAAAAGAACGTGGATTTTTTTGTACGTTAATTGTGGGGAATTGAGATATTTTGGGGAGCAGTTGATTGGCACAGAGCATGAGGTCGAAGGGTCGATGCAGGTGAAGGCTTTGCCTGTGTTTTTTTTCACGTCTACTCTTTTAAAACTCGTATATTCTCAGCAGTCATCCAGCCAGTGAGCTACCAGGCTCTGGACAAAATGCAGATTATTTTGTTGTTCAAATGGTTTGTGCTCCAGTTCCTCCCCAACGAGTGGCAAAGGTGTGGGCCAGCACGGGGCAAGGACTTCAAGGGAGGAGGAGGAGGCAGTCTGTTGCTGGTCGTGGGTGGTGCAGCTGTCCCATTGGGGCAAGGTGAGGGGCAAGCAGGGAGGCGCAGCTGCAGGATGAGCATTGGGAGCTGCCTGAGGAGCTGCAAGGGGTGCAGGAGGAGGTGCAGTGTTTATTGCTAAGGGCAGTGTTTGGATATGAGTGTGAGCTGTGGAGCGAACAGCAGCAGTGCCCCAAAAGGGAGGGTGGCAACTCCCAGGGTAGTCCCACCGCCCTCCGCTCACCGGAGTACCTCCACAAGCTTTCTTCATTCTCCTGCTGATCTGGAGCTTGCTAAATCAGTTTGTTCCAGACCAGTATCATGAGAGAGAGTAGAGTGTGTGTGTTTGTTTCAGGTGGGCACTTGGAAGTGTGTGTGTGTGTGTTTGTTTGTTTCAGGTGGGTCTCAGCTTTAGAAGGAGAGAGGGAAGCGAAGGGATAGAAAGAGAGGGAAAGAGAGAGAGGGAAACAGAAAGAGAGAGGGGAAAAGAGAGGGAAAGAGAGAGAGAAAGAGAGGGAAAGAGAGAGGGAAATATTCTAGTTAAAGGGTCTTCAAATCTGGCAAGTTTAAGACTTGTCGACTTCAACTCCCAGAATTCCTCAGCTAACATGACTGGATGAAGAATTCTGGGAGTTGAAGTCCACAAGTCTTAAAGCTGTCAAGTTTGAAGACCCCTGTTCTAGTCCAACCCTCTGCCTCAGCAGGAGATCCTTACAGAATCATAGAATATCAAAGTTAGAAGGAACCTTGGAGGCCATCTAATCCAACCCCCTGCTCCAGCAGACATTATATCACCTGGAATCTGGATTATTTTGGTGCCTCTAACAGGAAAATTGGCAGAGGAGTTTACTAGGACAAGGCTGCCATGCAGAGGAAAGCAGAAATAGTCCTTCACTTATGACCACAATTGAGCCCAAAATTTTAGTTGCTAAGCAAGAGTGTTGTTAAGTGAGTTCCACCACATTTTACTCAATCCATAATATCTCCTGGGTCTAGTGGTCATGTGCAGGCTAGGGAAGTAAATCTGAAGGTATGTGCAATGTTCTAATGTACAGACATTATAGTTAAATGTGTGGCAGAAAGTGGATTATGGGTGTGTTTTTCCAAATGCAGTGAGGTTGAACGTATATAGTTTTGTGTATGACCTGTGTGTGTGTGTGTGTGTTTGTGTACATACACATACAGTATATATAGTAGATAATGTATCTTTTTTTGTGCCTTTACACACACTATATTATGTAATATGTATGTACACATATGGCATATATGCATAGGATTAAATAGTGTATTTTGATTGTTCAATAATGGTAAATAGAGAGGGAAATTGTATCTCTTTGAGGCCAGGCAAGGCACCCCTTGATGTGAGTGATGTCAAGTTGACCACGCCCACCCAGTCACATGACCACCAAGCCACGCCACCCAGTCATATGACCAAGCCATGCCCACCCATTCACATGACCACCAACCATGCCCACCAAATAAGCCATGACCACAGAACCCGTAGTAAAAAAATTTGAATCCCATCACTGCTCTATAGCATTATGTGAAAACTCATGTCACCGCTGTCATATATCTCAGATAAACCTGTGTGTTTTATGAGGACAAATGTGGTTCTTAGCTATAGCAAGTTGTCATTCATAAATACATAAATACAGTATGCTAAATCCCTTCCTGTGATTTCCACTTTCCAACTCCCTTAGACTTTTCCAGGACTACTTTTCAGCTAAGTCTTCCTCCTTTTATGCCTGAATTTCCAGAGATATGGGTGTAGATGTCTTCTCACATGATGGACAGGTAATTAAACAGGAAGGTAAGAGTGTTGTCCCCTTCTTTCCCACTTTCCCAGGATTTTGCTTTTATATAAATGATCCCAGTTTTCTTTGTCCAAGATGACCTGTCCAAGATGACCGCAAAAGTTACACTAAACATTTCTAGGACCTGAGGATCCAAACTATCACAACCATGCAGACTCAGGCTGAGTCTTATTGTATTTCTACCTGTCCATCATGTGAGAGGACATCACATGTGAAACAGGTTCTTAGTAAAGATTAATGCATTACAAGTTGTTGATTTTGTTTAAATAAGCTGTTTTATTCATCTTTATATATAATATCTTCAGGTAGTATAACTTTAGCTGTCTTTGTTTTTCCTTGCCTTTTCTACTCTTATAATTCATTTATTACATTTGAACTTTCAAACACTCTCTTTTTTTGTAAAAGGTTTTTATTATATACCCTATTATATTCACTATTGTTGGTTATTTTTCATATTTTTCTCCAATTATCCTAAAAAGCTATATTAAAAGAAAGAACATTCCCCAGTAGACTAAAATGTTTCTATTACATTTTATACATACTGAATTAACATGAGCTCTTTTTTGTACTAAGTTGTGATCTTTTCTGGAATACATTATGATTGTTCACATTTTCAAGGAATTTCTTGGTCTATTAGTTAAAGTTGGGTTATATTGAAAATCTCTGTCTGAGAGTGCTTCTCAACTAAACTTTCAGATTTATTTTTATGGACCATAGATTGACCACCAAAGTAAAGTTTTTCTGACATGAAAAATAAGTCTGTCTCTGTCCCAAGCAATATAAATTTTGTTGTATAGATGATGGTGGTGATCACTTTGGTGGTGGTGGAAGTGGTGGTAGTAGCATTGTTTTAAGGCAGGGGTGTCAAATACAAGGCCTGTGGGCCCTATGTGACCCATGATGTGGTGAGATATGGCCAGTGGAGCTGCCCTGGAAAATGTAAGAGACCCGCATCACTTCAGCCTGGTCTACCCAGTGCAAAGACGAAACATCAGGCCAGAGTTGCTTCGGCCCAATTTACCCAATGCAAAGAGGAAACATGCCAGCAGTTTGGGAAGTGGCATCAAGCTGGCCATGCCTACTTGCTTCCTTGTATGCGGGATTTGCCATTCCAACACTGTATGAACTTTATTCGGATCCATCTCAAGACCATTTACTGAAATGCAATATTCTAGGTAATCTAATTTGGTGGAATGGAATTCACATTTGGATAATTTAACATACAGATGTGCATCTAACAGAACTTGTTGTGCTAGCTGAATGTGTTTCTATAGTGTTTGTATATATTAGAATATCACTCAAGTAGACAAGTACTCCCCAATATAAATGTTCATGCAATATGCCATTTATTAATTGCATAAAAACTGCAGGAGCTCCCTGTAATCCAAATGTCATGACATTAAAATGATAGCTTCCCAATTGGCAATTGAAAGTGGTTTTCCACTCATCCCCAGCACAGATACATACCTGATAGTATGCCTCCCATAAGTCCAATTTGGTAAAAGTATGGCCCTGTGCCAACGTATGTAATAAGTCTTTTATCAACAGGAGTGGGTATAGAGGTTCAATGCATATCGCATTAAGACCTCTGAAATCAACACATAGATGCAAGCACCATCTTTTTTTTCCCTAAATAATACTGGAGCAGCTATATGAGATCTGCTAGGTGTAATAAATCCACGTTTTAGATTCTTGTCAATATACTTTCTCATTTCTTCCATTTCTTTGGGGGTCATGGAATACATACGAGGTTTTGGTAAGTTAGCTCCCAGAATTAACTCTATCGCATAATCAGTTGGTCTATAGGGAGGCAGGCAATCGGTCCCATCTTCACTAAAGACCTCCACTAAGTCCTCATATTCCTGAGGATATTTAGTTTTTGGAATAGTTGATTCAGTATCTTGGAGTACCTTTACAGATGTCTCAGATGGCCGATCGTTTTGTAATGGCGATGGTCCTATGACCAAACGTATCTTGTGAAAGCCTCCTTCCCACTTTAAGGTCAGGAAGATCACAACCTAAAGGTTGGCCAATTCTGGAACAGTCTTGGTGTTTGGAGAACCCATTACAAGGGAGACGAGTAATGATCATATAAACTCATTATGAATGACGATTATGACAATGGACCTTCCAGAGGTGCTAGCGAAAGATCCATGGTTATCTGCAAATAAAGATCAGGTTATAATGAAAGATGGCATAGCCTGGTGAGGGAAAAAATTGTATGTACCAGAAATATTACGTTCTATAGTATTGAAACGTTGTCATGACAAGCAGGTCATTATGGTTTCCTTAAGACTTTACATTTAGCTAGAAGACAGTTTTAGTGGCCATCTATGAAACTTGATATTGAAAAATATGTGAAAGGATGTCTGGTATGTGCAACCAAAATCTGAATTGGTAAGCCTTTTGGATTACTAGAAATGGTAGCCGAACCCACAAGACCACGAGAGGAGATTGGAATGGACTTCATAGTAGATCTACCGAAAATTAGGGATATACAGTTATTTGGACAGTAACTGATTTGTTGTTGAAACAAGCTCATTTTATTGCATGTAAAGGGCTATCCTCAGCAAAATAATTAGCTGATTTGTTTATAAGGAATGTGTATCTATTGGAGTACCAAAATGAATAATTTTGGATAGAGGAGTCCAGTTCACAGCTCGTTTCTGGAAGAAGTTTATTCAATTTACTGGCTCATCACAAGTACTGACTACTGCATACCATCCATGTACTAATGGAGCAGCCGAAAGAGCTAATACAGCTATCGAGCAATATTTACGATGCTATATAAATTATCAGCAAACTAATTGGGTTGATACATTGTCGTTCGCTGAAGTTGTTCATAACAGTACTGGATATACTCCCTTTTGAATAGTGAACGGGATGGATTTTATATCTATTCCAGAATGGCCCCATGTGCCTAATGAACTAATCACCACCACTAAATGGATTGAAGATATACAAGCTTGTTGAATAGCAGTCAAAAACGTGTTGGTCAAATCCACTGAAATATATAAAAAATATGCAGACAAGAAACTATCGGAACAGGAATCATGAGAAATAGGAAAATGGGTATACCTATCCACAAAATATATTAATTTGGGTTTACCATGTAAAAAACTGGGCCCAAAATATATTGGTCCATTTCAAATACTTAAGTGATTAACCCAGTTATAATCCATTTACAATTACCATCATGGTTTAAAAGGATTCATCCCATTTTCCATAGTAGCTTGCTGAAGCCTGCTGACATGACACAGCTTGAACCTCTCTTAAAGTGCCCAGGGCCCATTAGGGATGCTTATTCATGAAGTAGATTCCCACGACGAGGGGTCCTACAATACCTAGTGAAATGGAAAGGATATCTAATGGCAGACGCTTCTTGGGTGACATCTGCAGATATGTCAGCCCCAAAATTATAAAGACTATTTCATTGACGACACCCTTCCAAAGCAGGGGGAAGGGAAGAGATCTATCAAAAGAATTTTATTAAAACTGTTAATTCTTTTCCAGGAGGATCCATGGTAGAGGGGGCGGCATGTTGGGCTCTACATATTACCAGCGTCCTGAAGCCCGACATAGCTGTGCCTTTGAGCTGTGAATCCCTGATAGCTGTGAATCCCTGATCTGCATTGCAACTTGGCAGGCAGCCAAACCAGACCAACAGAGAAGGAAGGGAGGGCTGTAGGTGACATTTCACAGCCTCAGAAGTCAACTTTGGAATGT
Organism: Pseudonaja textilis; assembly: GCF_900518735.1. Next base: position 1,175,274 of record NW_020769346.1, on the reverse strand, counting down.
GGGAGGGCTGTGTAGCCTTGGAACTCAGATAATACAGATAGATGTTTCCTTTGCAATGTTTGGCTTTAACACAGTACTGGGTTTAAAGCAAAGTGATCATTGTTATTTAGGATACTAATGTGAGGTAGGGTGAAGGGAGGAACATAATATTAGCTTACACGTGGTGTAATTAGGCATGGGGTGGTGGTGTGGATAATTAGATAATGGGCGGATTAGGGTGAGGCGGAGGTAATTGGGCAGGGATGGATAAAACTTAACTGTTTTCAAGGCTGACTTTACACAGACATCCATTGTTACAACTCTTACCACGATTGTGAACACAGCAATAAACTCTTCAATTTCCACTCTACAAGTGTGAGTAACATGATTTATTGATTAAAGTCTCCAGTTCTTAGCAGAGATCGATACCTACCCAGTCAGTCATGCTCAGTGAGTGGTGTCAAGCTGGCCATGCCCACCTAGTTGGCCACACCCAACCAGTCAGCCATGCACACATGCCCTTTCCTGAGATCAACTACAGCCTTGATGTGGCCCTCAATGAAATTGAGTTTGACACCCCTTTTAAGGCTAGCTATTTTGATTTGGTAAATTTGGTCTGTTGTTTTCTAGTGTTTATAATATTTTAACTGAAATGTAGCTTTTACTTTCATTGTTTTTACAGGTGTTTTAAATTAATATAAAACTTATATGTGTATGATGCTTTATGGTTAATCCAACCTATATATTCTACTCTTTATGCTTAAAATAAGTACATAAATACATAGAATTAAATAAAGCTATCTCCTTTTAAAAACGAATACTTACAAAAGTACTTCATATTGAAATGTCCATGTAGCTGTAGTTGCATTTCACTATATGCCACCTCTTTTCCCACCAAAAACTCAAAATCTTCAAAAAAAAATCTGTTTTTCATTTTAAACTCATGGTTCTTTCTTTTCCTACCAATGAATTTAATCAGCAGGCTAGACTGAGGCCTAATGTCCAATAAAAGCTGTTGAAATAACCCCAATGCTTAAAATAATCAATACTCCAAGGGTCCTTTTTTATGATCTGTGGACTTCAGGCATAATGTTCAGCATTTTAAAAGTAGTAATAACTTTTCAAAATAAAAAAGGCATTCACTGTTAATATATCAGCAAGAAATGATGTGAGCATTTTTCCAGAATTCTTTTGTCAATAGATACTAGTCTGTATCATTGGTTTGGGTTTTAGTGATTTCAACCAGTTTTGAAATCATTCATAATAATTCTGCTCTGTTTTGCAAAAGTGAATCTTTGTTATCCAAACAATTGCAGTAGAAAGCATTACAAATGTAGTTAGGGGATTACAGTAGTTAAGTGATTACATTTCAGGGCATATGCCAATATGAACAATCCATTTCCATTGTGTTTAGAATTCCAATGTTGCCTTTTAAAAATCTGGAAGAGGGTGCTATAAAAGTTCATTGGCTATCTTCCAATGAGCCGTTTTCTGCAGACAAGCTAGAAATTAATGAACTGTTCGGTGTCATGAATATCTGACACAGAACAATGAGCAGCATTGTTCTGTCCCACATTAATTTAAAAGCTTGCAGTATGCAAAACACTGCTATTTAAAAAGCTTTCATGTCCTCACTTTCTTTGTTAATCAGCATAACATATATTTCAGCCAAAAGTATTGTCCTCAGATTTTAGTCAGCAGTATGGCTTGAACTGAAGTAACAAACATTGGGCTTCTAATATAACTCACTACAGGTAGATGACTTGAGCTCAAAATTTTTGTTGCTTAAAGAGATAGTTGCTAAGTGAATTTTGCCCCATTTTTATGATAGTTTTACCAAAGTTGTTAACTGAATCACTGCAATTGTTTTTTTTTAATATAAATTTTATTTGGGTTTTCACAAAAACGTAATACAAATAATATATCTTTTTTTTTGAGAATAGCATGATCCCAGGTTATCACTTCTCCATACAGTCACAAACACAATTTCATATTCATCTTTGTGTTTTATTCCATATCTTATTACTATTTTAACATTTTCTCAAAATTTTTTCCTCTCCCTTGGTTTTCTCAAGTTTATTTTTAATTATCTCATATCTACTGTGTTTCTCCAACAATACAGCCTCCACCAATAGGAAGGCCCAGCATGATTTCTACGCATGAGGTAAAATTAAGCCCTACCCCCCCAAATTTAGGCCTATTTAAACCATGCGTTTCCCCACCATTTCTCATATCGTTCGTTAGAACTACATGAGGTGAAGAGAATTGGGGAAGGGAAGGTGGGGAGAAAATGTGCCTTTAGGAGCGCCATGCAGGCTAGAACACCCTGATCTACTACTGATAGAACATCAGCTGATAGAAGTTCCCTGAAGGCAGAGTCACCAGCTGCTTTTATCGGCTGGTAGAAGTGGCCTCGGGGCGAGCGCTTGTGCGCACTCCCCTCGCCATGAGGCCATGGAAGCTCCCCAAAGGCAGAGTCACCAGCCGCTTCTATCAGCCGGTAGAAGTGGCTGGTGACTCTGCCTTTTGGGAGCTTCCATCGGCCGATAGAAATGGCCTCGTGGGGAGGCGAGCGCTCATTAGTTGTCTTTGAATCTACCAGTGGGAAAGCACATATATGTATCTGTGTCTGGATAAAAATTGTGAGATTGCGACGGAGGGAATGGGAGAAAAGGCTTTAGCCCAAATGTGTTCTTGTTTTGCTTTCCTGCCCATTCTCTGATTAATCTCTCTGGGGCAGTTTTTGGCCTAAAATTGCCCAGGTCTCCCTCAGCTAAAGGAGAGAGGGGGTCTCCAAAGACCGCCCCTAACCTCCGCCATTTGAGAGGACCGAACTCATTGCTTCTCAAAGTTAGACCCACAAGCTTTTCAGAAATTCTTCTGAACGCCTTGGACGTCCGATGAAATCCAGAAATGTCTTGTGATTGAACTCAATCAAAAAAAACAAATGGTAGTCCATTCAGAATAAATTATATGTGAAGATCTATGAGGGCGGAGCTGGCGTTGCGACGATACGGTATGCGATCTTGGAGGTCTGAAATCGCTGCCGATATCTTTGCTCTTGGACAGTCCAATCGGATCTAAACCATCCTGAAGAGATGGTGAATGTAAAGAGTGCACCCTGTTGATTCCAGGGATATCGCAAAGTCCCTGGTAGATCCAGGAGAAGCTCTTCTAGCCAGCAGCAAAGAGGCAGCCATTAAAGCTGCTGAAGTTGGGACAGCTCCAAAACAAAAGAGGAGAAAGTGTGCCGGTTTGGTGAGAACTTTTTCTTTATTTTAAGATTTGAAAGGACACCCTAAGGAAAAGAAAGAATCTGTAAAAGTTTTGACAGAAGTGATTAAGCGGTGATTAAGGAATGTTAAAGTAATTTTTTTTTTTCTCATTGCTGGATTTTCTACACATGATTTTATATTTTGAAACTGGACTATTTTATTTTTCTTCTTTCACCTATTCTTTCTCTTCTTTTTGACTTTATAATATTCTAGGCTAGAGAGTCCCTTTTAGTCATCTTTTTAAATATCTTTTTCCCTTTTTAATTAATTTTTATTATATTTTGTTTGGAAAAGGAGGGGGAAAGTGAAAGCAAAAGAAACTTTGTAACACTGCCAACTAGAGGCTTGGAAATATTCTATTTCTTTTTCTTGACCAGAAAAAGCTGAGAAAGAACTGAGACTTCTTTTCAAGGACATTGCTATTTGATAAGATAGAGGGAAGAGCATGGGAGAGTATTATTGCAGGTGCTCTTCTGGGTTTCTATCAATAGCTGAAGTCTGGTGTTGAAGCTTATAGGAAAAAAAAGGTGATAAGACTCTGGAGAAGAGAGTTATAAATTTTAACAAAAGCCTTGGATAATCAAACAAGGTGCAGTGTGCTCTTTTTATTTTCCTTATTTTCTTTTTAAGCTGTGCTATTTCTTCAACAAATCCCCTCCTTACTAGTTTACTTTTCATAATAGCTATTTGGATTTTTGGCCTTTTGGAACTTGTTTTTGTCTTTTTGTCTTTTGAAGTCAAATTTTTACGTTTGCATTTTATTTTAAAGGAAAAGCTTTAGTATTAATGATTTCCTTCCTTTTCTTTTTAAGGGAGTAGTCTCTTTTCTTTTTTTCTCTCTCTGTCCCTCCCTTGTTGTTTTTTTTAACCTATTTACCTTCCATATTAGTTTTTTTATTTTTTTTATTTTTGTGGCTTTCTTTTTTTTCTGATGCATCCTTTTATACCTGAGACCTCTTAATTGGATTAAGGCATTGAAGAACCTGAATATTCTGAATTGTCCGAAATGAGTAGGAAACTAACAGCCCCTGGTTCCTCAACTTCTACTTCTTCCTCTTCACCATCTGGAGGACAACGTGCAATACAGACAATGTTATAGCAAGAAAAAGAATAGGGAAAAGTGACCCTGCAGATGATTATGCAAGGAATTAAAAATATTCAAATAAGAACAGAGAACATTGAAAAGAGAACAGAAAACATTGAACAAAGAAAGGGAAAACTGATGAAAAGGTGGAGAACCTTCAACAAATGATGATGAAGTATGATGAGAGATTCCAAAAAATTGAAGAAGATAAAGAGATAAGAAGATTGGAGATATTGATAGCAGATTAACTGTGGTTGAACAAGATAAAAGTGGGATGCTGAGGTGGGAGATGGACAGATCAGAATTTATCTCAGATTCCAAAACATAGAGGAAGAAAAAGGACAAAATTTAGCTGAGATAATGATAGAAATATTGGCTGAAGCTTTGGAAATAACTGAAAAGAAGAAGATGGATGGAGTAGATGAGGTTTATCAAGTCTTCACAAGATATGCAATGAGAAATAGCTTACCAAGAGAAGTTCACATCAGATTTACAAAGAAAGCCATTAAAACGCAAATATTGCAAGTGGCAACAGAGAAAACATTGAAATATAAAGACAAGAAGATTGTGGTTCTGAAACAAGTACCCAGGAGAGTGAGAGAGATGAGAAGAGAATACCAATTTCTGACCAAAATGCTACTTAAAAAAGAGGTGAATTATAGATGGCTGATTCTAGAAGGTTTAATGTTCACATGGCAAGATCAGAGACATAGAATTGATTCAATTGAGAAAGCTGAACTATTTTACACAGAATTTTTTGGAGGGAAAGAGGAAGAGGCAGAAAAAGAAATCTCACTAATTGAATTCCAAGAGGACTGCCAAATGGCGACTGTAAAAGAAGGTGCAGTAGATGGAAAGGTGGAAGCCAAAGAACAACGTGAACCAAGATCTACGAGAGCTGCTAAACCTAACTACTACATAGAAGAGAAAAAACTGATTACAATTAATATAAATTGTCTGAGCTGTTAAAAGAAGGAAAACTTTCCATAAATTAGAAAAATTAAAATTTGATATAATCTGCCTAAAAGAAGTACATATCAAAAAGCAACATGAACAACTGTTGATACAGCCAAAATTAGGGAAAATATTTACTTCTTTGACACAATGCAAGAAAAGAGGAGTGGTTTTATACATTAAAGATATTATCCCAGCGAAATTGATCTCTACTGATGATGATGGAAGAATACTAATGGTGGAAATAATGGACAATAATATGAAAACACTCCTGATTGCAATCTATGTCCCAAATGACAATCAAGAAGAATTCTATAAAAAATTACATAATGAAAATAATTGAGCTGGACTATGCTAATATAGTTATGATGGGAGATTTTAATGGAATGTAGATAATAAACTGGACTATACAGCAAAGAAAACAACAAAGCAAAACAGAAAGACTCTCCCTAAACCTTTTTTTAAAATGGTAGATGAAATAAACTTAAAAGATACATGGAGAAAAGGAATGCTAAAACTAAACAATACACCTTCTACTCAAATAGACATTTATCGTGGTCCAGAATAGATATGATGTGGATGTCAACAGAATTGTTAGCTAATATTCAAGAAATAAATATTGAAACAAGTACTTGGGCAGATCACAATCCAATGACAATTAAATGGAAAGGACAAAGAAGAAGATCTAGATGGACGTTAAATAATACTATTTTAAAGGAAAAAGACTTCACACAGTGGATGGAGAAAGAACTGGCTTTCTTCTTTAGCGAAAACAAAAAAGAAGATACATCAATTCAGAATGTATGGGATACAATAAAGGCATATGCCAGAGGCTTGATAATAGACTATACAAGGAAAAGAAATACCATGAAAAGATTAGCCTCTAAGGCATTAGAGGATGAGTATAAAGGACTTGAAAAAGCTACAGAAAGTGCCACAAAAAAGGACATTAAGTTAAAAATGGATATAATTAAACATAAAATGGGTCTAATAGAAAAAGAAGAATTAGCACAGAAAATCAGAGGTGCTAAACAGAACTACTTTGAAGATGCAAATAAACCAGGTAGATGGTTAGCATATAAATTGAGAAAGAATCAAGGAAAATATTACAATTAATAGATGACTAAGGCCAAGTTTGCTATGGTAGTAAAGAGAAGAAGGAAATCATATGAGACTATTTTGGGAAACTATACACACAAGAGAATATTGATGGGGAAAGAGTTAAACAGTATTTACAGAATGCTAATTTACTCCAGATACCTAAAGAGATTGAAACAATGTTAGAAAGCAATATAACAATGATGGAGTTAACTGAAGCACTCAAGAAGCAAAATAATGGAAAGGCACCAGGCCCAGATGGACTTCTGGCAGAATTTTATAAAACACTACAAGAATTGTTGAACCTTCCATTGCTAGAAGTTATGAAGTTATGTTAAAGAAGAAGATACCTAAATCATGGTCAGAAGCTTATATTACACTTGTCCCAAAAGAGGAGGCTGATCCATTACAAATCAAGAACTATAGACCCATTTCCTTACTAAATGCAGATTATAAAATGTTTGCTTCAATATTGGCAGAAAGACATAAAAAATACTTAAACAATTTTATCCATCCTGATCAAAATGGATTTCTGCCAAAGAGACAAATTAAAGATAATATGAGAGTAATCTTGGACACTTTAGAATACTACGAGGCACACCCTGAAAAACAAATGGCTTTGATATTTCTAGATGCACAGAAGGCATTTGATAATGTGAATTGGCGATTCATGTTATTACAGCTGGAACAGATGGGCTTTGCTAAAAAATTTATTCAAGCAATAGAAGCTATATATCATAAGCAAATGGCAAAGGTAATGATAGAGGGAGAACTGACAGGCTCTATTGATATAAGAAAAGGAACAAGACAAAAGTGCCCACTATCACCTCTGTTGTTTGTGTTAACCTTGGAAGTGCGAAACAGAAATATTAGAGAAGAGAAGGATATAAAAGGGATGAAAATTAAAAAGGAAGAATTTAAGTTGCAAGCATTCGCAGATGATCTGCTTTTCATCTTAGAAGACCCACTAGAAACAGCATCAAAACTGATAGAAAAGATAGAGACATATGGAAAGGTGGCTGGTTTGAAAATAAATAAAGATAAGACAAAGATTTTGACAAAGAATATGCTATCAAGATAAAAGGAAGAACTGGCAGATCTATTGAAAATTCAGGTCACAAATAAGATCAAGTACTTGGGGATACATTTGACAGCAAGATGCAGCACATTAAAAGAGAATAATTATATCAAACTTAAGCAGCAGATAGCGCTAGATTTGGCGAAATGGGAAAATTTACAACTGTCATTAATAGGGAGAATATCAACAATCAAGATGAATATATTACGCAGAGTTTTATATTTGTTCCAAACAATTCCAATTAGGCTTGGAAAATATTACTTTGAAGATTTAAATAAAATTGTGTTGAAATATATATGGCAAGGTAAGAAAGCAAGAATAAAGTTAAAATTTTTGCAAGATACCAGAATAAGAGGAGGATTTGGTTTGCCTAATTTGGAGTTGTATTACCAAGCTACAAATTTGATGTGGGTTAAGGAATGGATAACATTAAGAAATACTTGACTGTTAACATTAGAAGGATATGATCTGTTGTTGGGGTGGCATGCTTTTTATGGTATAAAGGAACTAAAACACAGGGGTATTTTAGAAGACATTATATATGGGAGTCTCTGTGGTTAAACTGGGAGAAAACTAAAAGACAATGTTATTTGAAAATTCCAGTCTGGCTATCAATTATTGAAGCATTTTCTTATAATATATAAAAAGGATCAAACAGTTAGATATGGTGAAATATGGAATGAAAAGGGTGAACTTAAATCTGTACAAAAATTAGAGGAACAAGGTATAAAGATGAATTGGTTTTCATATGTGCAAATACATTCAAGGTATGATAAAGACTCTAAAACAGAAGGTTTCTATGATAAACTGACTGATTTAGATAAGATTTTGCCAGGTACTGATGAAAAGGTGATTAAAAAATTGTATGAATACTTATTAGAAATTAAACTAGAAGAACAAGTTAAAGAAAAAATGATTGCTTGGAGGAAGAATTTTGGATATGGGATTGATTTAGAGAAATGGCAAAAATTGTGGTCTCAAAATTATAAAATGACATTGTCAACATCATATAAAGAAAATTTGTATAAGATGTTTTACAGGTGGCATTTTCCCCCAACAAGAATAGCAAGAATGTTCAAGAACAAATCTGAAAAACATTGGAAATGTCATCAGACACCTGGCTCATATTACCATATGTGGTGGACTTGTGCGGATGCGAAAAAATATTGGACTAAAATCCACACGTGGCTGGACAAAAAGAACAAAAAAGCATATAGATTTGAAATCGGCTAGGATTGTATTTGCTAAAAACTGGAAAAATGAGAAAATACCATCACAGGAGGAAATCATTAAGAAAATACTGGAATGTGCTGAAATGAGTAGATTGACATTTGAAATCAGAGAACAAGATGATAAACAATTTTATAAAATTTGGGATCTATTCTATCAATGGTTAGACAATAAGACATGGTAATGAAATATGTAGATTCTTAGAAAATATGAAATATATAAAGATGTATTCTTATTATATCTACAAAATGATTGTAGGATAGATTTGAGATGATAATATGAACTGTCATAAAACAAATTAAGTAAAATATGATTATTTTGTGAAACATGAATGAATAAAAGTATAGTCAAATGATTGATTAATAATGATATTAATGTATTTAATACTTGATTGGAAATATGAGAATATATACAATGTAATTGTAATTGAAGACTATGAAATGGAAGCACAAAACAATTTGTAAACCAACCGGCACATTGTATGTATATGGAAGATGGCTTGATGTTTTTATGTTTTGTTTTTCTATGTTCGTCTTAAAAACCAATAAAAATTAAAACAAACAAACAAACCTGCACCTCGTCGCCTAGTCCCTGGTTTTACGGCTCCTATCTCATCTTGAATTATGCCGAAATAAGGGATTCTGAGGCTGGCATTGGTTAATTGGTTAATGATGGGCGCTCTTTCAGGTGTTCAGAGAGAGAGAGTGAAAGAGAAAAGGAGGTGTCGCTGAAGTTCCCAGATTCCCCCACCCGTGAGCTGTGGCAGGATTGCCTCGGATCATGTGCAGAGTGCCTTCACCGTTCAACTTTCCCCATGACTCAAGGTTCATACTAAAATTAGGCCTTTCCAACCAGCCCCTTCAAATGTTCAGCCCTCACCAGAGTAATAGAAAGGACGGTTTAGTTTCTCCCCGACCCTTCTTCACTCCAGCTCCCTCCAGCCATCCTGTGCCACCGCGGCGACCTTTTCACACTCACCTTGCTTCCCCACCGCATTCCCATGAGGACCACTCCCACATCTTTCGAGAGCCCACCAGATTTCCCTTCTAAGAGTAGCGGAGCGGAGTTATTTAAAAAAATGAAAATTAGAAAAAAGACCAGTCCAGTTTAAAATTGAGAAGCTTTTACCAAATGCCAAGTTCCAATAAAAAGGAAAAAAAAAACCTTCAGTTCAATTTAAGTTTAATCTTGCCACTTAACCTCTTTTATCTTCCTTTTTAATGTCACTTTAAGTCTTTTAGGGTGTCCTCTCCAAAAAATAGTAAGTAGAAATTTATCTCACCAAACTGACACACTTTCTTTCCAGCTTTCTTCCGTTCCAGAGCTGTCCCAGCTTCAGCAGTTTAATGGCTGCCTCTCCGCCGCCAGAAAAAAGGGCTTCTCCTGGATCTACCAGGGACTTTGTGGTGTCCTTGGGATTGACAGGATAGTAATGGCATTTTTTGAACAATAGACATCATTTCTTAGACATCTAAATAAAATACTTTATTTATATAAATTTTTCTCATTTGTGAAATTTACTCCTGAGAGAAACTTTATTGACAGTGCACTGTCACTTATATTTCCAGTCAGAACTTGAAGTAACTGGTTTTTTTTTTATATCCTCACATCTTTCCCACAGTAACACCACCATATGTTGGAAGAGATGAAATAATGCTGTTACTGGTTCTTACTTGTTCTGAAAAGTATGTCACCATACCACCATTTTAGTAAATAAAAGAAGCCCAATGATTTGGGATTATGAAAATAAGGAAGGAAGGAAGGAAAAGGAGGCAGGAAGAAACGGAGAGGGAGAAGAACAGAGGAAGGAAGGAAAAGAAAGAGAACGAAGGAAGAAGATAAGAAAGAGCCAGGGGGAGCATGTGAGTGGCAGGGACACATATACATCAGTGGAGTTTCATGCAAGCACACTTGCTCATTTCTTCTGCAGCCCAGTTTTGAACAAGCTGCAGCTTGGTAGTGGGCCATTGGGGATCCCTGGTCTAAGATTAAATAAAAGTCAAGGTATTTCATGAACCCCGCTCCTTCTCTCTACATCCTTTTCTCCCAAGTGAGAAGAACTTTTTCCTGTCCTGCCAAAGTAATCAATGTGCCTGAACTTAAAACATGATCCCCGGATTGCAGCCATTCTTCTATTTAGGACACTTAGAAAGATGGGGTGTATTGGACAAGGAGAGAAACACAATCAAGAGACAAAGAAAAATTAAAAATGTACCCCCCCATCATTCTACAGTGGCCCACTATCCAGTGCCTCCCCCAGCCACATGCCATTCCTCCCAGTTCCTCCACATCGCTGCTGCCTGCAGCTTCCCACTGGCCAATTTGCTGTTGTGAGGCGCAGCTACTTATCCCAAGTAATGAATTGCCCAGGTAAAACATGCCTCAGGAATGAGCCAGGACAAGGGGTTGAGAGTAGAAGGCTTGGGAATCATTGGTGGTAGAGAATCACTGGCAGAGGGCCAGCAGAGGATAAAAGGTCAGCTGCAACAGAGGGCTGGGAGAGAAGTGGGCACAGACAAGTGTCAGTGCCTAATGATCGCATTCTGCTCAAATATTAGGTTGAGTTTGAAGCACTTTGATTTTTCCATACACTACCACCCAATGAATAGTTACAAGTAAGTAAAACTGAGGCTTGATTTTTCTTAGACTTCCATTTTGTGCTAGATGCTTCCAAATCCTTTCCATACCTTACTACTTTCACTATGCAACTTATTCTGGCTCAGTAGGTAGTTATGTTCACATGGAAAATTTAAAATAGATTTGAAAGAAACGGCTTTTTTACAGTTACATATTTAAAAAAGGAGTAAGTCTGAGGATATGTTTTTTTCTTATTCGTATCCATTTCATGTATTCATAACCATGTTTATACTTATACCTGCTACCTAATAATCGCTTGATAAAATAAAATAAAATGTTCACTAAAATGAGTAACAGAATTTATGAATAGTGTCTTTTACGGATGTAGGAAGGGAACTACACTGAGATAGTGTTGCCATAGAAAGATCAGGCGGAAACTTCTACTGGAACAAAGTTACTATTAAAAGCTAGACCAGAAATCAAATAGATAACAAACTACATTCAAATGCAAACTTTATCCTACAAATACTCCAAGGTGAAGAAATTAAAGCTCTAAGCACATTAGAATAGGAAACCATTAAAACTGTTGTAAAACAAATACCCAAAAGAAAGAAACCAAACCAAACCAAATTATAACTCTAGGCACATTAGAAAAGAAAGTGTTTATAAAATACCAGAACCATTGCAAAGTACAAAAAGATATACTGAGAAATAGGACATGCAGGAAAAGAGAAATTAAACGATGATAGCAAGGAAGAGAAAAACAAACCTAAGGCCTGGGATATTGCAAAAACAACATAAAAGATTAACTTAGCTAAACACAAAGAGAAATGTTGCAAAAAAAACGAGCACAAAAGATTAATTATAAAGAACAAACTAACCAAGGGCTAAAAATGAAGATTGGATTACAAAATAATTCAAACACATTTACTCACTCAAACACACTAGTGTTCACTTGCCTTCCTCCCAACAGAGAGGACGGAAGGATCCAATCACAAAACAGGATTAAAACCCTTAAAGCAATCATGAACACAAAAGCCTAAAGATCAACTTTAAAGGAAAGAAGGGTATAAAAATGGTGTACTTACAGTTTTGAATTCTCTAGTCTGGGAATGCTGGTTCTTACAGCTGCTTGCTTTCTGAATCAATAAATGAGATCCAGCTTTCACACAGCTTGCTTCAAATCCTTCTGCTGCACATTCTCCCAGCCAGGAAAGTTGAACCTAGCGAAAGGGAAAGGCTTTACCTTTCAACACCGATAATATATCATTTTTTAAAAAATTGAATTGCATACATACAGTTCCAATATCTTATAGTTAAATGATTAAGTACATTTTGAGGGAGAATCAATTGTTGCTGGCAGAGCTAAGTGGTGAGCATATTTCAGTTCTGATCTGTGCTTGATTTTCCTGAGGGGTACCTGTGAACAGTTTTGGTATACAGAATAGAATAAATTTATTATTTTCTTGTTAATGAAGTATAGCATCAACCTCTATTGTTTCTTTCCTGTTTTTCAAAAGTCTTATTTTCTAGCTTCCTTTCATGTGATCTTTTACTGTTAACATAATCTTTCTCTCCTCAGACCTGAATGAGTGATAAGCAGCTGCTGTCTTAGTTTGTACAATTATATTTTTTTGAAGCTGGAATGGGGATATTATTAATAGAAGGCTTGACTGACTAGTACCTCCAGGGGCAAAATTCATTACCTTCTGAAATCAGCCAAAAATTGAGAGAATTACAGAGTCTCTTTTTCATCTCTAAAAATACTCTATTTTCATGATTAGCAATATTGATTTTTGTAATTCAGCAGAGTACTTTAGATGTATATGATATGATAATCATAAAATGGTGAAAGCTGGTCTTCATAGTAGGAATATTTGAGGAATGTGAAATATTATTTTCTGGAAAAAGAAAAGATATATTGATTAACAAATGTATAAATTAGTTATCCTACTTTGGAAATAATTTTTATCCACAGAAGAGCATTTCTCAGGTCATTGTTGAATGATATAAAATAAAAATACTTGAGGTTTTCGTTCAATTCCAGTACATGATTTTAATATGCAAAAACTAAGAAGTACCACCTGAGAATGAGAAAAGTACCGACATACACATATATTGTGCTAAGTAATAGAATGACATGTTTTAATAAACTAATGTGGATTATAATGTATTCTGTTAGTCTCATTGCTTTAATACAGTGTTTCTCAACCTTTTCTTCACCACAGGCCAGTGGTGGGATTCAAAAAATTTTACTACCAGTTTTGTAGGTGTGGCGTGGCTTGATGAGCGTGGCAGGGGAAGGATACTGTAAAATCTCCATTTCCATCCATCCCACTCCTGGGGGAAAGTTACTCCAAAATCCCATTCCCTCCCCACTCCATTAACCTGCATTCCAACTCTGTTCTCCTGTGCAAGGCAACAAAAGAAGGCCCAGCCGATCAGCTGGGACTCGGGAGACAGAATAATGAGGGTGAGGCCAATCAGAGGTGGCATTTGCCGGTCCATTGAACTACTCAAATTTCCACTGCTGGTTCTCCAGAACTGGTCAGAACCTGCTGAATACCACCTCTGCCATAGGCCCTCTTTAAATACCTGTTGTGGCCATAGATCGTGGTTATGGATTCCCAAGACCTAACTCAAGATTTAAATCAAATGATTTTTTTAAAAAAGATTTCACGGAACCCAGAGGTCTGCAGACCACAGGTTGAGAACTACTGATTTAATATATTTGGAGAAATTCAACCCTTAAGGTACTTCTCACTGTAATAGAGGAGGAAACTGGGGATTTACCTGAAACTTAGAACTGGTAAAGAAATGAGGACTTCCGGTTCGGGCTTCTTCAGTGATGAACCAAAATCCGTGATTGTGTGTGGTTTTGACCCATGCCGCTGGAGTGCCCCAAGCAGCCCAGATTTGGGGCTGAGGCCACCCTGTAAAGGTGGTGAAGAAGGGGGAGCCTTCAGCGGGATTGAGGAGAGCCGCATCTCTCCTCCTCAGTTGGCCATTACTCCCTTTCCCAAGGCCAGTTGCAGCAGTGGTCAGAAATGGCCACCTCAAAGAAGAACCCGACTGGACAAGATTGTGCAGGAGGAAGTTTAAAGGAGAAAGTTTGACTGACAGGTTGAATGGAGAACATCTACTTAAGGTACCTGGAACTTGAATTTTAAAGACTAATATTATTCCTAAAAAAGATCTTAAGTGGCGAAAGAGAAAGGGAAAAGAAATGGAATTGGCTTTTTTTCCTCTCACATTGACAGTTTTAATTGACTTGGAACGTTAATGAAAAGAATAAGATTCGACTCAGAAATTGATACTAATCCATTTTGACATTAATAGGCTATTTCTAGCTGAAAATAAAGTGTCAAAGGGATAAAGATTCTTGGATAATTTAAAAATTTTCTTAAAAAAAGAAAGCAGAGGAGGGAAAAAGAAAAGTAAAGGGCGGAGTCTGGAAAATGGAGGAGACCACCTGGAAATTAAAAAATCAATAGTGGAATTTTGACAAAGCTTGCAAAAGATACATTGTAGCTGAAACTTTGTTACAAGATAACAAAGCTCCTGGAAAGAGAAAGTGAGAAAAGAAGCAAGAAACAGTTTTAGATTATTGGATGATTCCTGGAATTTTGGATGATAAAATAAAATCAATTGTGGGTTGTTTCAAAAATTTTAAAATGGCATCACTCCTTGAAGAGTTAAAAACAAGACTTAAAGAACAAAAAGAAGAAGCACAAGAGGGAAGAGGATCTTTTGACTTCATATTTCTATTTTTAGAAATGGAGATTTTGAACTATAAAAAAGAACAAGAAACGCTGGCAGAACAAGAAGGGTGAGATAAAGAAGAAGCCATCTTTAATGACCAAGCAACTTTAAGCGGGGTGAAAAAGAGAAAGGGGGAAAGGGAGTTAAAAACTTAAGCATTGAAGCAACAACCAAAAGAAAAAGAGTAATTTGAAAAGCAATCATAATATCAGGAAGAAGCAGAAGGGAGGATCACAGAAGGGAGAATCAGAAAGAAAGGGGAATAAAAAGGGGAGGGAGAAGAAAAGAGGGAAGAGGGAAAGGAAAAGAAGCTACAAAGGACAGAAACAAGATATAAAGATACAGGAAAAACGTACAAGAATTAAAGGTATAAACCTATTTAAAAGACACAGAGACAATGGTTAAAATTTAACTTAAGGAGAGGATTCTGCGAGGGTGCATGGGATAGATGTTATATTAGAAATAGAAAAGAGTTAGAAAATATGTTTAGATGATTAAATTGATAGAAAAAAAATTGTATTAATGTGTAATGGAATATTTGTAAAGAGAATAAGGCTCTCAATGATTTAAAAAGAAAGTTTAAAAAACTGAAAAGAAACATGGAAAATTTTATCAATTGACAAGATGAATTTGAATAAGAATAATAATTTTATTTACTACTGTTAATAACTATTGTTTTGTTTTTTGTTTAAAGACAGTACTAAGTAAAATATGAAATATAGATGATTAAAGTGAAAGACAACTGATATTACTAGGTAATGTTTGTTAAAAGAAATAGAAATGTAAAAGATTGTTATTTATATTAATGGCAGAGCTGTACTTGAATAGAATAATTATTCCATTTACTATTGTTATACATATATACTTTTTTCTTTTAAGAATTTAGTGTGTATTTTTAAGGGAATGTACCAAGCAGAATTCGATTGAAAATAGGTATGTGTTATAAAATAGAGGTTAAAAAAATGGATGTTATAACTATAAAGGTATAACTTAAATTTTTAAACAAGTTTTGAAAAAAGATACAATGGTGTTACACTCCAGTCTAGTAATTACAGGGGAAAATTTGTTTTATGAGAAAAGATAATATGAAATTGTAAACAGGACAGACAAAAGTTTAACGAACATTGTTTAGAAAGATTTTAAAAATCAGAAAAAGATATGTAATTGAATTAAGAAATGAATGAGATAATTTAAAATAAGGCTATAGGAAGTAAAGAAAGGGAAAAGCTATTTAAAAATTGCGAAAATAGTTATAAGATATGGATTAGAATGTATAAGATAAGTATAAGTATTGAGTTTATGTCTGTATGGAGAAGTGATAACCGGGGTCACGCTGTTCTTAAAAAAAAGATGTTTTATTTGTGTTTGTATGTTTTGTGAAAACTTAAATAAAACTTTTATTTAAAAAAAAGAATTGGTAAAGAAATGCAAGAGCCCTGTAATTGGATGTTTTTCACTTTTCAGGAGGAAGGAGGTGCATGATTCAGAATAACAAAAGACAGCACAGTTTAGATACTTTGTGTGGGGGGGAAAGGTTGAAAATAGCTCTTCATTAGTAGTCTCCATTAGTAGATAAAAGCAGATACATTAATAAAACACATATATGATAAATACAAAGTTAAACATTCAGGTAAATAAATTACCTTTACAAGTTACCCCATCTGTTTAATAGGTTCTTAGATCAACTGCCTTAACTGCAAACATAGCAGTTCTGCTCACAATGTATACATTAGAACCCAGGAGGAAATAGGATAATCTGTGATTCAGATCCCAACAGGCTGTTCTTTCAAATAGTGATATTAAGAATCTAAAACTGTTCTAACCCAAACCCTTTTCCAGTAAGACAAACAATAACCCAAAGGAACAGAAAACTTTTAATGAGTCTTACAAATCCCTGGTTAAAAGGCTGCTGCAAACTAATTAACTTTGATAAGCACAAACCTTGCCAAAACTGTACAAAACTGCCAAGAATCACAGATAAGAAATATTTCACAATACAAGAGTCTTCAAATACTAACTGTAATGTCCATGAGGCTGAGTTTCAAAATGTCTTTGCTTCCTGCAAAGAATGTTTGCTTCACAGCTGGCTTTTATCTTTTTGAAGGAGGGGCCATTACCTTGCATTTGTCCACTACTACAGTGTTTGGTTGATTATCTAATGCCTACCTGTCCATCTGGATCTGGAACTTCCACAGATTCTTAGCTCTATTATTCTCTACAACCTTCTGTGGAAACTTCTTGCTGGATGGGGAATTCTGGGAGTTAAAGTCCACACATCTTTCAACTGAGAGACACTGATCTACCCCTTGGGTTCTATTTAGTGTGGTAAATCCCTGCTTCTATGAATCTGGTGCTTAGTGCTTGTTCTTGTGCTGTTATGATCAGTGATCTGTGCTGCCTTTTACACACACATGCACACATGCACATGCACACACACACAATGACAGAATCAACTTACAAAATAAACCTATGAAAATTCCAATTCATAAATAAATATGGCCTTTATTTGCTTCTCTGGCTGGGAGGAATCTTTTGAAACACATCTGGGATGCTTTCTATCTCCAGATTCCATGGCAGCAGGTGGCAAATTCCTACACCTGATTTCAGCAAAACCCTTTTTTCCAAGCCCATTGCAGAAAGGCAGAAGTTAGGGCGGGGGAGGGAGGGAAGGAGAGGAAATGACATATGTCATTGTCCTCATCCCTATTTCATGAATCAATCTGGCTATCAAACTTGCAAACAACTTCAGCGAGAAGAAATATCTCTGGTCTCTCTCCACCCCAAAGCCCTTGCCTTTCCCTCAGTCTCCAAGATGAATACAAAGTTTGGTTGGAGCGCTCCAGGCCAAAGAGAGAGCTCAGAATCGCTTTCCTTTCATCTCCCTTTCTTTCCCAGCCCTCTGCTCACCATTCTCCCTCCCTTTCCATCCACCCCAGGGCCAAACCTCCCCAAAATGACCACCAACCTGCCAGTTTTCCCAGCCCAGTAGCCCCCACAGAGGAGGCAGTTGAAGCGGTATCCTTGGAGTTTTTCTGGACCAGCAAAAACCCCTTCAGCTCCAGCAGTGCCCTTTGATACTTGCCGATGGCTTCTTGGCACTTCTGCTTGTAGCACTGAGTTCCTTGGCTTTTGAAATCCAGCGCTATTCGATCAGCTGCTCAGCTTTGACATCCAGCGAAGTGACAATGAGGCCAGGAGAGCAGATGGCCAGAAGACCAGGCAAGCCACCAACTCTTGGATCAGCTACTTAGGTTCAGCAGCCAGAAAAGCTCTTCGGGCTGCCCACTTGATTGGCCTCACTGCTGCTTTTCTGGCTGCCAAGCCTGAGCAACTAATCCGAGAGCCAGCAGCTCGCCTGGCCTTCCTTGGCTACTCATTCGCCTGGCCTTGTTGCCACTTGGCTGCCAAGCCCAAGCAGCTGATCCGAGAGCCATCCATTTGCCTGACCTTGCCTCCACTTCTCCTGCTGAGCTCAAGCAGCTGATCCAAGAGCCACTTGCTGGCTTGACCTTCCTGCCACCTGCTCACCTGGCCTCGTTGCCGCTTCTTATGCTGCTGAATAACATTCATGAAACAGTATATTTTGACTTATAGGTCCATCAAAGAAACTATTTGAATTAATTTAGAAAAGCCATAGTGAAGAACATTTAAACTAGAATTAATGTTTAAAACATTAACCATTTTCAGTGTTGATAGTTTTAATTAGCAGATTTGGTCTCTTTTAATACATTCCAAATTATCACACACATTTGGAGAACACTTAGATTTTCAATGCACCAGGTAAAAAATATTAAGAGGTTTGTGCTGACAGCTATGAGTATTATGTCAGTGAATAGAGCATAGATGAAATTATAGCAAAACGAAGCTGTTTTGGGATTTGACAGTTTAATACCAATAGGACATTGAAGGATTTGAGTAATTTTTTGCCTCCAGCAAAATTCTTCTATAAGTAACACACAGGAAAGGAGTAATGCTTATAGCGTGTCAAAAAGTGTCAAAAAATCCCATTTCTAATTAAGGACATTTCAATAGGTCTTGAGGATAAGAATTTTCAGAAGGGTATCTGGAAGCTAGAAGCAATTCATGCATAGAAAATATTCAAGTGAACAATCTAGGTTAGGAAGGGAGGAACTCTGGAACATATGTTTCCTTTATTATTTTATGTTTTCTGCTCTTTCTCTATCTGGGTAATTAGATATGCAGCTAGTCTCATTTTTAAAAATTTCTGGGTAGAATAGATGCTGCTGTGATGATACGCATATAATGTACAAAGTTCAATTCAAGCAGTGGCAAACTTTTAGACTGGATCACATTTATGCAGAGTGCATGTAGAGATTGCAGTATGCCATCAGGATTTTCAAGGGCCTTCTAGGGTGAAATGGCAGAAGAGGTGCTTAAATTAACACTGGAGGAAAACAAAGAGTGAATCCAACTGGAGAAAAATAAGAACTTTATTGGAACTTATCTTGGGGCAATGCCCTTTGGCTATCAGTCAGGACAACCCAGTCCCTCCTGGGTTAGTATATTATTTACAGGATAACCGTAAGAATTATTATTGACAATTGATGAATTAAACCAGATTTGCTCTAAGTTGGACTCTAGATGGACAACTCACTGAAGAAGATTGGGGCGCAGTCTTGTAATGATATCTAGAAGGAGTTTGACTCTGCTACTCTTAGAGAGATAGACAAGATTTTCAGTGCTGTGGGTGCATGCACTTGTTATTTTGATATATATCCCTCGTGGCTGGTTAAAAGACTCCAGGGGGGGAATGTGTGAATGGATCTACATGGTGATAGCTATTTAGAGAAGAGTTGTTCTGCTGGCTCTTAAAATCCTTCTCATCTTTGCTAAATTGGACAACTTTCATCAGGCCTATGACAATTTGCCACCAGGCCTATGACAATTTGCCTGCATTCAATTTGCCATGACAATCTTGCCATGGCCATCTTGTTACAGTGTCACCATGGTCATTTTGCCCTTAGCCAACCCACTATGGCCATCTCCCCATGGCCAAAGTGCTGTGGGACAACTCGCCACAGCCAACTCACTGCAGGACAACTCACTGCAGACAGTTCCACATGGGATACTCAAGACAATAAATGTTATCTGCCACTTTTTTTCTGACATTATTTCCATTGATAAAAATGGAATAATGTAAAAAAAAAACAGTGGCAGATAATATTTATCATGCTGAGTTATCCCACATGGAATTGTCTGCAGCAAGTTATCCACAGCTAGTTGTTCCATAGCAATTTGGCTACAGCGAAATGTCAGATGGTGAATTGGCTGTGGCAAAATGACCATGCCAAGATGGCTATGGCAAGTTGGCTGTGGTGAATTGTCCTATTTTGACTTTCACCAGTTCC
The DNA here is from genome assembly GCF_900518735.1 of Pseudonaja textilis. Next base: position 1,154,868 of record NW_020769346.1, on the reverse strand, counting down.
AACCTGTTGAGAAGGTAGCTGCCCTCCAATTCCATGGAGTCCTAGAAAAAGTAGTTTATCTAGATTCTTTTAGCCTGTTTTTCAACCAGATTATAGTTCTGAAGTACAGGTATTCATCTGTATGATATTCATCACAAAAGTGGCTCATCTTTGGTGAACTTGGACTGGATATAGTGCTGCCATTCTGCCCTCTATTGACATCTTAATTGCCTTCAATACCATGGTATTCTTGTGGACCAGTTTAAGGCATTGAGAGTGGGTTCTTTTTCCTCCTTCATGGCTACTTCCAGTTGGTGTTTCTTGAATTTCTGCAGAGTTTGGACCTTTACTCCCTCCTCTTTAACTTCTACATGAATCCCCTGAGAGAGATCTGTCTAAGGGAGTACAATATTATACCATGGCATATCTTCAGTATCTCTGGCCATCTCTGCACCTGGAGGCTATGAGTTGGAATGAATAGGTTTCACATCAATCTTGCTAAAACAGAGGGTCTAGGGGTTTGGGTGCCTCAGTTATAGAATTGGAAGGTTTCCAATCTTGAGTATGGGGTAGAACTGCACAGTTGGGATTTCTTCCTGAAGTCACAGAAACTGGGTTGTGGCTTTGACAAAGACAACCTTTGCACAAGTTTTTTGTACATGCCAATGAGCCACTTCATGGATTTAGAGAACTTGCTTATGGTCATTCATATGTTAGCCACATCCCAGCTAGATTGTTACAATATACCTTATATGGGACTGCTCTTGAAAACCATCTAGAATCTACAATTGGTCTAGAATGCACTGTGCAGGTAGTTATGCATGCTTTTAACTATGTCCACATGTGACACCATTACTGTGCAATTACTTTGGGTCTCAGCCATTCAAACTAGCAATTAAAGGTGCTGGTTGTCCCCGTTAAAACCCCATATGGCATACAATCAAGTTACACAAGGAACCATCTTCTGCCTATGATACATGTTGTCCTACATCTTGTGATAAGGAAGCTATGCTCTGAGTCACTCACTTCATTAAAATAATGTGATCTTATGAGATTCCAGATTCTTATCAACTTCTCGATGATGGCTCTCATCTTTCAAAACAATCTTCTTCCTGACATTTGGTTGTTATTCTGGCTTTTAGAAATGCTGTCAAAATCTTTTTTCCAAAGCATTTGGGACATTAAAATTCTGATTAGGTGTTATTGCTGTTTGAATCACCATTTATTGTTTTATTTTTGTTTGTTAACATATGTATTACATATTGGGGGTGAGGTTTGCTTCATTTGCTGCTCAGAGTTACTTTGGCTGAGTTGGATAGTCATATAAATGTTTTAAATATACTCTGGTTTTGCTCCAAATCATATAAATAGTGTGTGTGTGTGTGTGTGTAAAAATGACAAATCCATGCCAGAGAAGATATGCTGAAAATATTGTATTTAGTTCTAATCTCCAGACCATTTATTAAAGAGGAGTAATTATGGTGTCAGACATTTCTTTTACTTTTTCAGATCAAATGTCATTTGGGAAAAAAACCTTTAGCCCATAAACATGTTGTGTTGAGCATGATATTTTTGGGAGATTGGGTCAAACACATTTCAGTTTTTTCTTGCATTCTACAAAAGTGAAAATATGTAGAAATTCAAGCATCCGTTTTTTAAATTAATGCTTTAATGTTTTATATTTTTTTTCTATTCCTCTGTGTTCCTACTCTGCCATCACACATTTATTCATTAAATTTATAGCCTACCTTTATTTTTATAGTTCAAAGATGCATGCATAACGCCTGCTCCTCTTCTTCCCACAACAACACTATGGGGCAGGGCTGAGAGAGTATGACTTCGCAAAATCATCTGGCCAAGTTCCATTCTAAGGAAAGCATTTACACTCTTCCAGTTTCTAGTCTAGCACTTTAACCATTACACCAAACCAATGCTGGTGTCCCAGAAGACAGCCTCATTAATACCAGTGGAACCTTCTTTCTAAACCAAATAGTAAACATGTGAAAGGAGCTGTTTGGGATTTTAGAAAATAACATTCATTTTTCTATATTATAATCCTGATGAAAACCTTTTCCTATCTCTGCAAATCATCCATATTTTCTTTTAAAATGCAATAATTAACATTATTATCAGCAAATCCAGATTTGGCCCTAGGTTTAAAGGAATGATAAAAAATCTGCACATACTTTAATATATCAGTAGATTCTGTTATTACATTTGCTTTGAGCCAAACAGTTTAAAGCAATTCCAGCATTAATGATTTTCAGTTGGGAAAAAGCATCCAATGAGTCATTTTCCTGCTGAAATCAATACAACTTTAAAAACCCTATTATTTATTCCATGAAATAACTCATATGTTTATGTTTATTATAAGACTAGTATAAAAACAGTTCTGCTGCATGGTATTTCAGTTGTATAAACTGTTTACTGCTGGTTAGCAATATTGATTGAAGTTTATTCAGCCATGATAAAGGCACTGCATACTATACTTTTAAAGAATTATTTTATTTACAACCACCACCTCACCTATAGTTGTTCAGAAGATTTGGAGTCATTTCACTGTGTGAAATTCAGTACTGTATATAATTGGGTACAGTATAGTGACCATTTCATTTAATCCAACAAGATTGACTTTCTTTTATTCCCTTCCTCTATGATATAGCTAAAATAAATATATAAAAATATTTGGCCTGAATCCTTCTCTTCCAATTTTAGGATGCTCTAGTTATATAATAATGATTATTTCTTCTTCTTCCAGTATATGATGACTGCTGCACCTATGCAAGGGACCTATATTCCCCAGTACACTCCTGTGCCTCCAACAGCTGTCCCTCTTGAAGTAAGTCTATCTTGTATATTTTTATGCAGGTAAAGTCTGCATTGTTTTAATCATTTGGATGAAAATCTTAAGAGTTTTAAAAAATATTTTTTTAAAAAAAACTGTATCCTTGAAGAAATAGGTAGATGCTTAGTTTTTGTTTTCATCCAAGACAAGATGGAATATTCCATGGATAGCTTCTTGCTCATAGGTTAAGAACTGGCACAAATGCTGAGACTTCCGGTTTGCAAGGCTTTGGGGGCGGCAGGAATCCGCGATTGTGTGCGGTTTCTGCTGCGCTCGCTGCTGGAGTGCCCCCAATCCAGCCGGATTTGAGGGCTATTAGTTACCCCGTAGAGGTAACTGAAGACAGGGGAGATCCGGCAGGGGTCCGGAGGAATAGCAACCCCCCTCCTCAGCTGGCTTAACTCCCTTTTCCGAAAGCGGTGGAGTGGCGGTCAGCAATGGCCGCCACAAAGAAGCTTTCATCCGGATAAGAATGTGCAGGAGGAAGCTGAGAAAGTGAAAGTCTTTGGCGGACCGGGATAACAAGTAACATTTAAATACCCTGGAATTTAAGTTTCATTAAAGATACATCGCTCCCGAAGAAGATCAGAAAAAGCAGTGAATGAAAGTAAAAAGGGAAAGTTTGCTTTTTCTCACTCTCCTTCCTTACGGTGATAGCAGATGAAGAGAAATCGGAAAAACCTGTTTTGGCATCAGCAGGTAATCAAATTGGAAAATTAAAGCCAAGGGGACAATAAAGATTTCTGAACATTGGGGAAAAAAACAACAACCTTTTTTTGCTATAAGTGGGAAGGGAGAGGAAAAGAATTAATATTAAGATTTTGCTGGAGGAGGCTGCTTGGAATTTATAAGATCAGAGCTAAATTGCAACAAGACTTCTAAAAGATATATTCTAATTGGAACTTTGCAACTGAACTGCAACCCCAGGAAGAGAAAGTATAAAAAGAAGAAAGTGCTAAATGAAACAGTCTGTGTGTATTTGGATTGCTTGGTGACTTTGGGACCTTTGGAAATTATTATTTGAAAGACTAAAAACTTTTGGGTTGTTTAAAATTTTTTTCACAATGGCATTACTTGTTGATGAACTGAAAATGGAATTTAAAAAGCTAAAAGAAGAGGAACAAGAAGGGAAGGGCTCTTCTGGATCTATTTTTCATTTTTTAGAAATGGCGATTTCTACCTATCAGAAACTACAAGAACAAGAAGATTGGGATGAAGAAGAAGCCATCTTTAATGAACAAACAACTCTAGCTGGGGAAGAAAAGGGAAAGAGGGAAAAGAGAATGGAGAATTCAAGACCTAAAAAAACAACCAAAAAAGGGAAAAATAAGGTGAAAAATTGATATAATTCAGAAAGCAACAGAAAAGAGGAATACAGAAGAGGGTGGAGATCAAGAGGCAAGGGAATAAAAAGGCTAGATTGGAGAAGAAAGGAAGGGAAAAAAGGAAGAGAAGTTACAATGGTTTGAAACAAGATGTAAAGAAACAGGATTTATTCAGATATAATGGGTAAAAATATAATTAAAAAAGAGAATCTGCAGAAGTACATAAGACTGTATTGTTGTATTTATATTTGAAATAAAGTTAGAAAACTGGAACATTATATGATTATAAAATGGGATAAAATATTAAAAGGAATGTGTAAAATGCTTAAGATTTAATGATAGAGTTTAATTTGCTATGGATTATTGTTTTAATTATATTATAAACTTATTATTCTTTTTCATTTTAAAATATAGTACATAGCTTTAGATTGTACTAAGCAGAATCAGAATGAAAATTATATATTATTTTAAGTGTTAAATTTAGGGGAAAGATAAAAAGGCATCATACTTCAATCAGTGATTACAGGAGAAATTTTGTGTTAATGAGAAAAGATAATAGATAATTGAAACAGAACAGACAAAAGATATAAGCATAATGATTTAAATTGAGATGAAATAAATAAAACAGAAGTAAGAGAATGAAAAGAGGGGAGAAGCTATATAGAAAATGTAGAATGGTTAATAAGATATGAAATGGGATATAAAGTGAGCATGAATTCGAATTTATGTCTGTACAAAAAGATGTAACCCGGGACTAAGCCGCTTTCCAAAAAGAAGTTTTATGTTTTTTGTTTTGTTTGTGTATCTTTGTTTATTGAAAATTAATAAAAAAATTATTTAAAAAAAAGAAATGGCACAAATACTATCTCTTTAGACAAAGGAAAAAAGACTTCAAAGAATATTTTGATTCCATCTTACCACAACGATAAGAACTACTAGCAACTGCTAAAGCCAAGAGCGACCACAAAACAGGACTTGGAAAAAAGAAAAACTTTCCTCATAGATATCATTATGATCTTTAGGATCTGATCCCAAGCTTTATCCCAAAAACAACCAATCAAACAATGAGATAGGAAGTGATAGAAAGGAAGAAAAACTCAGATATAAAGTAGGAGATACAAGAAACCGTATGTCAAAGATAAAGAACTCAAATGCCTAACCACATGTGTTCAAAGTTTGGTGAACAAACAAGATAAACTTAAATTTTACTTTAAACATTACTGAAACTTGGTGGGGTGAACTCATGATGTATAATAGAAGGATACAAACTATTCAAAAGTAACAAATCTAACAATAGAGGAGGTGAGGTTGCAATATATGTAAGAGCATTGCATCTCTACAAAATGCACAAAACCATGAATGAAAGCCTCCTGAAATACATATTGGTCAATATAAAATGAAAAAAAGATATTGTCATAGGTATATACAGTGGGTCACCCAACTCCCAGAAGAAATATATACCTTTTTGCTAATCAGTTAACAAATGGAGAAATAATCAGTTAAGTAATGGAGAATTTTAACTGCCTGACATCAACTGGGAAACAAACTCTGTATCAAGTGAGAGATCAACAGCAAAGGTGGGATGCTACCAGTTCGGCCCAGTTCGATAGAACTTGTAGCTACAAAGAGGAGCTGACACCGAACCGGTTCGGTGTTTGGTCCACCCGCCTGCCCCGGCTTTAGGCTGTCCTTTATTCCCTGCTTTTCCCTCCTCAGCTATTTTGCACAGCACAACTGAGGTTGAAAAAGCAGGAAATGAGGATTTTCAAATGCTGAGCACCCGAGCGCAGTGCTTGTCAGTGGTCCAGGCAGCACAGCTGATGATTTCTTGCAAATACTGCACACAGGATTGTCCCCAGTTCAGAGAACCGGCAAATCACTCCACTGGCTGGCTCCAACCCTCCCTGCCCACTGACTCCTTACCTGGCATGCGAGCCATCCAACTTGCCTGTTTGGTAAGTTGCTATTTTTCCTTTTTTTTTTCCCTGACCATCAGCTGTTCTGCTCTGCCAGGAGGTTTAGATTAGCTAGAAACCAGGAAATCCTTGGATTTCTTGCTTTATAAATAATCTAAAAGCAGAGCCACAGGACTGAAGCTTTTCAGTGCAGATTCAGATAGCCGATTGCAGATAGATAAATCTCTAAGTGAATCTGTGATTCTGTGAGCAACTCAATCTGCCTGCCTGCTTTGCCTGCTTTTGGGTAAAAGTTGCTCTTTTTAAAAAAAAAAAAATCAATATTTACATAAATATTTATAATATTTGCATACAAGCCATGCTCACCCAGTCACATGACCACCAAGCCACACCCACAAATTAGGCCATACCCACAGAACCGGTTGCTAAGAAATTTGAATCCCACCCCTGATCAACAGGCTGGCAACTTTGTCATCCAAATGTAGAAGAGGGAAATAGAGAGACAGCTATACTATATCTAAGTCTTCCTAACAGAGAAGAAGTGATAGAAGGGGTTGAAGTGGCCAGAACTTTGCAGGAGACTAATCATGTCATATTGGAATTTAATATAATGCAAACACAAACAATAAAACATAATCAAAGCATTTAAAAGATCTGATTTTAACAGACGGAGCTTAGAAAGGATTCCATGGATGAAAATATTAAAGGAGGAAAAAATTCAAGAAACTATGGAAACTCTCAAAAATATGTCCAGCTCAATAGCACTGAAACAGAAAAACAAGAAATCCGAGAAGAAACTAGCATGGTTACACAAAGTATACTCTGATAAACTGAAAGACAAAAAGTATAAGTACAAAAAAAAGGAAAGAGGGACACATAACTAAGGCAGAATATCAACAAATAATCCAAACTTGCAAAGATGAAGTCAGAAAAGCTGAACAAGCAATAGAGAGAAAGCAGAGCTATTTAATTCATCTTTGCACTTGTCTTCATGCAAAAAGATAATCCAGCCCAATCTATCAAAAACATAACATAAAAGACAGACTAGGAATACAAATTAAAATAAGTATGTTCTAGATGAATTTACATGATCTGATGGATTCAATCCCAGAGTTGTAAAGGAACTGATAGAGATGTGATCTCAAAATCATTGAACCACGTCTTTCAAAGATGCTGGATCACTGAGGAGTGGACTGGAAAAGAGCATGTGGTTCCCATGTTCAAAAAAAAAAAAAAAAAAGAGGCGGGGAGGAGCAGAATCAGGAAACAGACAATCAGCCTGACATCAATAGCTGGAAAGATCCTTGAAAAGATAATCAAGCAACAGATTTATAAACACCTATAAAAACCAGGTTCTTTTTCTAAAGAACAGACCATCTTCGATCAGATATTGTTGAATGAAAAACTGATTAAAAACTATATAACTTTCTATTAAATTTGAAAATGGAAGATGAGATCTATGAACACCTAGAAGCAAGCAAAATTAGATGGCAACATGGGTTTGTCAAAAACAGATCATGCCAAACAAATCTTATTTCATTTTTGACAAAGTGATAAAATTAATGGACTTGCAAAATGTAGTGGACAGAGTATATTTGGATTTCAGTATGACATTTGACAAAGTAGACCATAACCTACTTCTTGGTAAGTTAAAAATAAATATCAGATAGACAATATCAACACCAGATGGATTTGCAACTACTGACAAACAGCACTGAATGTGTAGTCCTTAATGAGCTACATCTACATGGAGGAAAAAAGCAAGATTCCATTTTATGCCAGTACTCTTCAACATCTTAATAAATGATTAGATGAGGGAAGAGAAAATAATAAAATCTGCAGATAACATTAAACTGGCAGAAATAGCCAACATCCAAGAAGATAGGCTTAAGATTCAAATGGATGTCAACATACTTGAACACTCAGCCCTATTTAACAAAATGAAATTCAGTGTAGAGAAAAGTAAGGTTTTTACATATAAGCAAAAAAAACACACCAAAAAAAACCAAATGTGAAACCTGGATCAATAGCAGTAACTGTGAAAGGGATCTTGGAATCCTAGTGGACAATTACTTAGCTAGCAGTATGAGGCAGCAACCAAAAACATTAATAGAGAGATAGAATTACTATCACTATCACATGAAGTATTAGTACCACTTCATAAAGCCTTAGTAAGACCAAATTTAGAATACTGCATCCAGTTTTGGTCACCATATTATAAAACATGTTGAGTGCAGAAAAGAACAACAAAGTTGATTAGGGGACTGGAGACTAAAACATATGAAGAATGGTTGCAGGAATTTGGTATATCTAATCTACAGAAAAGAAGGACTCAGGGTGACATGATAGCAGTGTTCCAATATTTAGTGGGCTGCCACAAGGAAGAAGGGGTCAACTTATTTTCCAAAGCACAAGAAGACAAAACAAGAAATAATGGGTGGAACCTAATCAAAGAGAGAAGCAACCTAGAATTCAGAAGAAACTTCCTAATAGAACAATTAACCAGTGGAACAGCTTGCCTTCAGAAATTGTGGATATTCCATCGCTGGAGACTTTTAAGAAGAGGCTGGACAGCCACATGTCTGAAATAGTATAGGTCTCCTGCTTGAGCAGCAGGTTGGACTAGAAGACTTTTGAGGTCCCTTCCAATTCTCTTATTCCGTTATATTAGAAAACTAATTCTATAAGCATGTTATTTTGTCAAATTCTTAGCAACTATGTATGCAGTGTTAAATTGTATACACTGCTATATTACAATTGTATTATACTTATATGATTTTAAATGTTTCTAAATCGCAATACAGAGCAAGAGATGAATATTACATGTTGTGTGCCATAAACCTAATTCTTTTTTAAAAAACATAAGACATTGTCCCCTAATTAGGCCAAGACCCGTTTCAATCTGCATTGTGTTTCTCATGTAGCCAATCAGATGCCTCTGGAGTGGTCATAATCAGAAGATTTCTTTTCTCCACTGTCATTCCCCTGCTGCAGGCATCACTACAATCTTGAGTTAATATTGAGCTAAGACCTGTTCTCTATCGAAGTTCAGTTCAATTCAGTGAATTCTTTAGATCAGACGTGGATTATCTATGACGAAATGCTTTTGTCCCACTCTGAAAATGCCCATGTGACTTTTAGATCTTTTTCTAATTAATTAGGGACAGTTCAGGCTAAGTCATTATTTCTGAGTATATTTTATCAGTTTACATTTACTTAAATAAAAATAAACTTGCAGGATTCTATTATTGTAGTCTTGAAATAAAAGCAGTATTAGTATTTTAGTCTTATTAATAGCTTTAGAATGAACTACAATGCGGCATCAACCCAGCACCCAATCAACTGAAGCCTATAAAATAAGTAAACCAAAAGACCCAGTAGCTTCAGAAGAAAAATCAGGAATCTTGTACAACTACATTGTAAGGATTTTAACCAGAGGTGGTATTCAGCAGGTTCTGACCAGTTCTGGAGAACCGGTAATGGAAATTTTAAGTAGTTTGGAGAACTGGAAAATACCACCTCTGACTGGCCCCACCGCCACCTATTCTCTGCCTGCCGAGTCCAGCTGACTTGGCTGGGTCTTCTTTTGTGCACAGGAGAACAGAGCTGGAAAGCAGATTAGTGGGGTTGGGAGGGAATGGGATTTTGCAGTATCCTTCCCCTGGAGTAGGGTGGGAATGGAGTTTTTTTTTAAAATTTTCAAACAAACTTTATTTACAAAGATTAAAAACATACAAGTTTAAAAAATACAAAAACAATACTGTGTATAACACATTCCATTTGTTATCGAATTTGATAGTTCTAATAATCATTACTAACTGATACTTATTGCATTTTCATTTACTATTACATCTGAGTCATAACTGACTCACAATGCTCTACTCAGGGAATGGAAATTTTACAATATCCTTCTCCAGCCACACTTACCAAGCCACTCCCACCAAGCCACACCACGCTTACCAAACCACACCCACAGAACCAGTAGTAAAAAAATTTTTGAATCCCACCACTGATTGTAACAGCTAGTATATACATACAGGCAGAAGATCAGGAGAGTGCTCCATGAACACTAATTACCAATCAGAAGACATGATGAAAATGCCTGAATTGCACAACACATGGATAGACTCAATCATACTTTCAACTTGGAAATTGTAAGCGTCCTAGACCAAGCTAAATCCAAAAATGCAAGATAATTTATGAATCGTGGCACTCAGACAAATCAGCCATCAATAGGCACATAGAAATAAACACATCTTCATAACATTCGAAAGAAACAACCAAGAAGTTAAAACTAATGAAAAAGACCAAAATACCAGAATTAATATTATTTATTTATTTTTATTTATTTATTTTTGTCAATTGTTTACAAGATAATAGGTATAAGTAAAAACATAGTTATGAATACATGGATACATATAAGTAAAAGAAAAGAAAAAAGAAAAAAATAGGACAGGGGTGGTAGGCACATTGGTGCACTTATGCACACCCCCTACAGACCTCTTAGGAAAGAGGTTTTTGGGGATTGGGGAAGAAACCACAGAGTCAGGTAGAGTATTCCAGACATTGACCACTCTGTTGCTGAAGTTTTATTTCTCACAATCAAGTTTGGTGCGATTAACCTTGAGTTTGTATCTATTGTTTGCTCTTGTGTTGTTATGGTAGAAGCTGAAGTATTCATTGACAGGTAGGACATTGCAATGTATGATTTTATATACTATACTTAGATTGGACTGAAGGTGGCGTAGTTCTAGGTTTTCTAGGTCTAGAATTTCGAGTCTGGTGGCATAAGGTATTCTGCAATGAGCAGAGGAGTGGAGAACTCTTCTTGTGAAATATTTCTGGACTTTCTCAACTGTGTTAATGTCAGATATGTAAAGTGGGTTCCAGACTGATGAGTTGTATTCAAGTATTGGTCTAGCAAATGTTTTGTATGCTCTAGTTATTGGTGTAATATTACCAGAGAAAAAGCTATGTAAGATTAGGTTAACAACTCTTAATGCCTTTTTGGCTATGTAGTTACAGTGGGCTCTAGCACTTAGGTCATTAGAGATGAGTACTCCAAGATCCTTGACAGAGTTTGGATCATCAACAAGGTCTTGACTATTCAGCCTGCATTTTATTTTCTGATTTTTTTTTTTGCCAATATGTAGGACAGAGCATTTATTTGTTGAGATTTGAAGTTGCCATTTGTTTGTCCATTTTGATACATAGTTAAGGTCTTTTTGAAGGGTAGCAGTATTGTCTGTGGTGTTGAATAGCTTTACATCATCAACGAAGAGAATGCAGTTGCTGTTGATATGATCACAGAGGTCATTTATGTAGCGTATGAAAAGAGTTGGTCCTAGAACACTGCCTTGAGGGACACCACTGTTGATAGGTACAGAATTGATAGGATTCTCCCAATTTTGACCATTTGTTGTCTGTTTTACAGGAATGCTTCTATCCAGTTATGGAGGTGTCCAGAGATACTGTATGATTTTAGTTTTAGGAGTAGTTTGTCATGTACCACTGAATCAAAGGCTTTATAGAAGTCTATGTAGATTGCGTCTATTGCTTTGCCCTGATCGAGTTGTGTAGTCCATATGTTTTTGCAGTGTAAGAGTTGTAGATTACATGATAGTTTTTTTCCTGAAACCAAATTGTTTATTAGAGAGTAGGTTGTTTGTTTCTAAGTGGAGGATGATGGATTGGTTAATAATTGATTCCAAGACTTTACAGGTGACGCAGCATAAAGAGATTGGTCTGTAATTTTCAACTAGACTGGGGTCTCCCTTTTTGAAGTTGGGGATGACCGTGGCTTGTTGGGGATGACCATAGGTTTGGCAAGGAGCTAGTCCTGAAGGATTTTTCAAAGATTATGCTTAGAGGTTCGGCTATGGCAGTGGATAGCTTTTTTTAAGAAGTAGGCACATATCCTGTCCAGTCCAATAGATAGAGATGGTTTTAGATTGCATAGTGCTTTTTCAACATTGTCTTTTGTAAAATTGATATGTATTAGATCATTGTAGTTGTCTGTGGTTCGACTAGGAAATACTGGGCATGATCCATTGCTGTTTACAAATACTGAGCCAAAGAATGTGTTAAAGTGGTTGGCTTTAATAGTGCCGTCGTGGTATATTATACAAATAACCAAGCCCTAAACATTACCCCAATCAAGGAATTACAATCTCAGTAATACTGAAAGAACAAATAAATTAATTTTCTTTTGATGAGATCCAAATGAGACTGTCTTGTTAAATGATAGCAGTCTAGAGTATATCAGGGTTTCATTATAAATATATACTATTCTAGCAGCTGGTGCAAAATGGACCATAGTATGTTTTTCTTTGAAACTTTATAACATTGATGTCCTAATAATAGAGTTGTGACTGTAACCAAGGCAATACAAATAAACAGTTTAGCAACCCATGACTCCTGTTATATCTGAGATTGACAAATTAAAAAATGGTACCACTGCCCTTAAATAATGAAGTTAGTTAAGTGCTGGCTATTGTATTCTACAATTATTGATTGTAGTCAAAATTATAAGATGCATTGTGTCAGGGGTGTCAAACTCAAGTCATCACGGCAGTGTCACATGACATATCCACAGGTGGGATTCAGCCGGTTCTCACTGGTTTGCCCGAACCATTAGTTAATTGCTTGTGCAGTTCGGAGAACTGGTTAAAAATAAAATGCAGGAGATATTTTTCTCTCTCTCTCTCTCTCTCTCTCCCTTCAGTCAATAGTTCCAGGAAGACAGGGAAGATCCACTTAATAGTTGCAGCTGAAATGCAGCTGATACATGCTAAATCAAGTCAATAAACAGAAATTGACAGGATTGGGCAGGGAAACCCATCAATTAGTCATCTAGGGATGGGATTAAGCCCTTCCTTTCAGGAAGAAGGACAAGATTACAAACATTATCATTATAAAGAGTAATAGTTCTCTGATCAGCTGATACTCCCTGGAGTTCTCCAAGATCTTTTATAGCTGCTGCAGTGTTCGTTACTTCTTGTTTCTTCCTGGGGGAAAAGATACAGGAAGGGACAATGATGCAGCTTGATCATACAGGCTGTGAATTTAATGCATGTGTGGTCCAGTCAGCTATATTGCTTCTGCTGTGAAGCATCCAATTTAGAACATAGAGAACATAGAATAATAGAGTTGGAAGGGTTAATGGCTTTTGACAGCATGCCCAGGCTTTCAATTAGCATGAGCAACTGCTCTTAGTTTCCCTCTCAGTTGCTGTGTTTGCTTTGGGGTTGACTTTTTTTTAAAGGGGAATGTCTCTTGAGTTTTCTGCACTGTTTTAGTGGTTCCTGGCACTGTCCTTTGGGGTGTACTTTCCTCACTCTTTTTGAAAGCCTCTAGTGATGGAGCACCCACAACTTGGTTGATTGGTCTCACTCTTAGGAAATTTTTCCTTAATTCTATGTTGCTTCTCTCTTTAGTTACTTTCCATCCATTGTTTCTTGTTGTGCCTTTTGGTGCTTTGATGCACCATTAGATTGACTCCCTCATTTTTGTATGAGCCCCTCAAATTTCCTGACAGAACAATTAATCAGTGGAACAACTTGCCTCCAGAAGATTAAATACTCCAACACTGGAAATTTTAAAGAAGAGATTGGATAACCATTTGTCTGAAGTGGTGTAGGATTTCCTGCCCAAGCAAGGAGTTGGACTAGAAGACTTCCCATTTCTTTCCAACTCTGTTATTCTATTTTATTCTATTCTAAATATCAGAACAGTGATATTTTACTGTGAGTTAGATTAAGGAGAAATTTCCTAAGGTGAAGACCAATCAAATTAGCCATGTCACCCAGTCACATGACAACCCAGCCACACCCACCCAGTCGTTAGGGCAGAGAAGTGGTTGTTAAATTTTTTGAACCCCACCACTGCCCATATCAGGACTTTATTTTCCTTTGCTAAACTGTGCAGGGGAAGGCCAACACATGACACATCTGGCCCAAGGGTCACAAGTTTGACACCTTGTTCTATGTTCTTCAGGGTGTAGTTGCTGATACCTCTCCACAGACAGTAGCATCTTCATCACAGGAATCCAATGGTCAACAGCAACAGATAGCTGTCGAAACATCCAGTGAACATGCATCTACATATTCATACCAACAGTCAAAGTAAGATATTTTAATTCCACTAAAATCAGGTTTTTTTCTTAAACACAATTCCAGATTCATTAACAATGTCAATATCCACATAACCATTTTGAAACTGATGAATAGATGTGAATGATAGGCTAAATATCAATCATTTTTCTATTTTATGTTACATAATATTTTGCTGTCTATAGATACACAGATAAACAATTCAAGATTGTCATCAAGCAACATTAAAAAGTGGGTGGGTGCTATTTCAATTTATATAAAGAATTATAATCCTGTTCACATATTAAGGCCATCTAATTAGGTGGGACTTTCTTGAAAGTAACAGTGCAGATTGAGCTAAGGGAACTGATGTAGCCTTCTAAAACTGAGTGATAAAGACATGATAGAAGTGTTAATCTTCAGTAATACATGCTTATTACTTCAGTATACATGCTAAATGTAATGACAGAATGGCTGTAGATGTATGAAGAAACATACATACAGTTTTGTTTCTATCATGGGGCAGGCAAAAATCATTTACAAATCCTTTCAAAAAAAGTTTGAAAACTTTTGGGTCAAATATGCAGCCTGCTTTTCTTTCAAATCAAAATCAGAGGTGTGTTTAATTTTATATCCAATAGAAACCAGCTTCCAAAGTATCCACCTCTTTATATCTATGTGAACCACTGATCTAAGAATGGTCTCTCGTTGGAAAAATATAAAACCAAAACAATCCTCATGCAAAAACAGGAAGTTTTCTTGGAGGAAGGGAAGTCTGTTACCTCACTGATATGAATAAGGTAAAGTCTCCCTTGATTTGAGCTCCATCCTGGTTACTTCATGAACTTTTCCACATAGTTTACTTTACACCAGTATAAAAGTGTTTTGCCATTGTCTTTTGGGATTTTTTTTTCCAATTTCCAAGTCTAGTTTAAAGCATTGCAGTTTCCCAGTCTTCTCCTATCCATGTACTAGTCAAAGCTTGCTTAGCTTGCTGAGATCAGCCAACATTGACTTGGTACTGCCATTTAGGGTTCAAAGGAATTGACTGAATTACAGAAATATTAATATTTGGAATTCCTAGGCATTTTTAAAAATTTAGCAGCAGTTCTTTCACAATGATATAGTATTCCCAAATAAATATTATAGTATAGCCATTCGACATTAGCAATCTACTTTTATCATGACATGGCTCAAGAGCTCCTTCAAGTAATCCAGGTAGACTTTAAGATTTTTAAAAAAATTATTGAGTAGAATTCAGAGCTGTATATATTGCCAAAGCAAAATTTCAGTAAGTTTAACTTATTTATAGGTACAAGAGACAAATACATTTGTTGTTCAGGGAATGAACAACATTAGGAGATGGGCATTCATGGGTTCCTACCAGTTCCTTGCAATTAATTTGTCAGGATGTTTTGGAATTATGTTGGCAACTGCCAACAATGATGTTCATTTCATCCTAAGTATTCTTTCAAATTATGCTACGCCATGATGTGCTACATTCTTGCAATATTTCAAAGAAATTATTGAAATCCCAAAAATTCCATGAGAAATGACATGTTCTGCATTAAGTGACCTTCAAACTAATTTTTTTAAAAATTACAAATAATTGAATTTATGCTCATAATTCATTCTCTCTAGGCTAAGGAAATTTAGCTTCAACAGAATTTAAAAGAAATTATATTTTTAAAAGACAGATATTTTTACTTAAATGAACGTTTTAATTCATTCTTTTCAGAGACAATGAATAGACCTGAAAAATGTCGGTCAGCAAAGCTTGCCTTGAATGAAAAAAACTTCACTGAACAAGAAGATGGCTTCCCATTTGCACAGGCGGTGACATTTTTTCCCTACTTTATCCAGCAAGAGTGTTTCTGTGTGCTGTGGAATTGTTTGGTCATATAGTCTAAAAGTTGTATTTTTGCTATTTTTTTTTAATTAAAGGGGAAAACATGACAAAATACTATGTTAATATTTTATCTGAATGAACATTTGAAATTCAGAATTTACTTGGAACTGTACATTTATAGTTTTTGTTTGTTTTGTTTTGTTTGCTTTATTTTGTTTTATTTTTTTTCCGAAAAAACCAAGAATGGTGATAATAAGAGGAAGAAAGCTGAGATGAAAACTAGTGGTCTTCCTCAAGAATCCAGCTAATTCTTTCTCCATTGTTGAAATCAACTGTGTCTTTCCTTTTGAATTTGTTTGCATATGTGTGTGATTTTTTTAAAAAAGAAATGTTTAGGGAAGATTTATATTGAATCTTAATTGCCTTAATTTTAAGGATGTCAAAGGCTTTCAAGGTGAGCCCTCAATGTTTTGCAGAAGAAAAGCAAATGGATTCCAATGTATGTACACCTGGATCAACTGATGCTGAAGTTCAACAGACTGACTTTTTAGGGTTAACAAACAAACAAACAAATAGCAAAAACGTAAAAATTGTACAGCTTAACAGAAAATGTTAAACAAAAACTATTGATTAAGGAAAAACTGTGGCAACTTCAAGAGTTGAAAAAAAAGATCAATGTGAAGACTTTTATGAACTTTCTTAGTGTTGACAGAGAAGAATATAAAAGGCTAAAGTGTTTTACAATAAAATTATTGAAAAGGAAGTAACTTGCATTTTAAAGAATTGGTGAGGAGGATTCAGATTTTTTTTTTAATTTACAAAATGTGATTGTTGGCCAAGCATTAGAGCTCTTTATCTGCAGTCTTTTTTTTATGAGCTTTAAAATGTTTTTAGTAAGCTTTACTTATCACATTGCAAACATCTAGCTTAAAAGTATTGGGGGGAAATCTTAGATAAGAGCTTATGGTCAAAAAACTGCAAAAAAGCAATAGCTAGAAGAAATTGTTGACAATTTCTGTAGTCTTTCCTAGTTGTGAACAAATATGGATGGCCTGCTTTATACTAAAGATGAAATGACACCCTACCACAGTTAAGAAGATAGAAGGGTTTTCTTTTCTTTCGTTTTATTTTATTTTTTTATTTCTTTCTAAACAAAATCTTTGCTTAATTAATATGGCCGGTCCAGTTGTTATCTTTATGTATTGTTTAAAGTTTCTTCCACTGGTATTTTATATTCTGTGAACTTGGGATTCTAATAAAAAATCCTGATTAGTTGGTATTTAACAGCACTTAGCAGTATTCCAAAATACGAGGAAGATTCAAGTTGCCAGTTATTCATGGTGTCTTTTAACTTTTCTGTGCTTTTTTGTGCTTTTTTTCTTTTTTACTGAAACAAGAATCTTCCTTCCTTATATCATCCCATTGGCTTTTTCTTTTTTCTTTTGCTTCCTCTTTTCCTGTATTGGTTTGCAGTGCTGTGAACCATCCATGATCATCACCTTGATGGCATTTGAGTCACTTGGAAGAGGCCACTGAAAATGGCTAATTTTTTAATTGTCCCAATCAAGATAAAAGTTTAAAACAGCTTGAAATTAATAAGTTAATTTCATGCTAGCATGAAATTAACAATCACTTTATACTAAATGGATTTCTGTTGTCTTGATATGTTTACTGACAATCAGTGATTAGTTTAATTAGGTAAAAGACAAGAGTAACTATATTGAATCAGTGCAAACTTATTTTTTAAAAGGAAAATACTATCTCCCATTCATGGTAGTTGAAGGACTGTTTTTTTCCAACAGTATATGAAAAAAAAATATTAAATGAATTTTCCAACCATTCCAATTTACTTTTTCTTTGCTAGATGTGACACAGTCCAGGGATCATTTCTTTTAGACAGCCCTATTCCGACAAAGAGGAGTTAATATATGTATGTATGTATGTATGTATGTATGTATGTATGTATGTATGTATATATGTATATGTATATGTATATGTATATGTATGTATATATATATATATATATGCATATGCATATGCATATGCATATGGAACCTGCATTGGTTCCTGAAGGTTTCTACAGAGCTTTTCCCATTCAATCAACTAGAATAAACTTCGGAAAATGTATCAAAACATATCAAAAAGGAATCCTTTATCGAGATGAGACAATTCATGTAGGGGTTAAAAGCAGCGTCTAAGGTCTCTCAGACATACACAGATAGATAAGGAAGTTTAAAGCCCCTCCCCTTATCTTGATGTGTATTTAGTAAAACAAAGTGTCAACATGTTAATTCCCCCCCACCCCCTTTTTAGAATGATCTTTTTCAGAGTTTCCCAGGACACATCTCACTGTGGAATTTTTATGGTCTCTTCATCTCCTGGCTGTCTCTCTCAGAGGTGATAGGTTCCATCCATCTGGGTTTCATCTCTCCATTGTATCATGTGTAGGTTATAGAAATTCGATATAAGATTAAATATATTCAGGTTACATCAAGAAGGATTTCTTTATCCGTCCCATCCCCCCCTTTTTCTTCTTCCATTGAAGAAATGACAGATACACGGATCTGACACTGTCCTCAAATTGGAACTGGTATTTATGAATGAGGTAAAGAAGTACAATGTATCTTTTTGAGAGGATGAAGCATTTAAAATGATCCTTCTTAAGGAAAATAATAACTTCAGTACAGTGATTCTGATGTATTAAAAACAGGGTAATCATATTAAAAATGAAAGCTAAATGTTGTAAAAATAATAAAACATTTTGGGGGGAGGGAAGGGGAATCAAAGAGATTCAACTTATCCAGTTTTAATATCAAGGATCCACACAACTAAACATGACTCTTACATGAACCTTGTGAAATAACACAAAGTTTTGAGAGGAGCATTATTGTGCACAAAATCCATGGTTACCTTTGAATGATGTTTTTTTAAAAATTTGAATATTTTTTTAAGAATACTAAAAACAGTTCCTTATTTTTAATGTATTTCGTGTTTGGTGGGGTTGGGTGTTGGCTAACCCCCCAAAATGGCTACTAAATGCAAACATTAAAGTAAAAGAAGAAAAGGAAAACAAGTTGTCACCTGAGTGGCATAATGAAAAGAGCCTGGTTATTTGAAATTCATGTAGCTTTTGATAACCACATAGATAATTAAAAGGACCACACAGGGAAAAAAAATCAGTATATTGGTAAGGAGCTCTAGCTTCCTTTTTTCACATGCTTTACCAATGCTGTTATTTTCTATGAACATCCCTTGATTTTTCTCCCTTCCTTTCATTTCGAATAGGTTAAAAGGGGTATGAGAAAAATGATCAAGCCAGCCTGCTTTTCTTCCATTTTATTCCCTCTCTCTCTCTCTCTCTCTCTCTCTCTCTCTCTCTCTCTCTCCCTCCCTCCCTCCCTCCCTCCCTCCCTCCCTTTCTTTCTCTCTCTCTGTGTAAATATAGAGGTTTTCTTCTGTGGCACAATTCTGTTTTAATATGAAAGAAGCATGTATTGTGGGGTTGCTTGTTTGTTTTTTAATTGTCTCTGTGAATTCTTGTTTGGTGCGAAGAATAGTCTCATTGCTGTTGACAATGAGGCTATAAGGTAGCTACTGTGTGGTAGGTGGATATGGCTGAGATACCTTCTTGTTTTGGATCAGCCCTCAGCTGTTTTCTATATACTTTGGGTCATTTTCTTTGGGTCAGTGTCCCAAATCAGGTTCAAAACTCTGTGTAGGATTTTTCATTAAGTCAGGCATCTTCCTCTTCCTTCTTACTAATAATTCATCATTATCACCTGAAGTGTCTAAGAATTGTATATGTTTTAATTTTGAGGCATCCTAACAATTCTATCATTTTGCAAATATATCAAAAGGGTAAAGTCTCTTGGATCAAGTGTGACTCTTAGCGACACGTGTATGTTTTCTTTAATGAGGAACATAGTATGCCTTTTTCTGAATAATTATTAATTTTGTTTTACTTCTCAGTCTTGCTTGTATCATTGTACTTCTTGGTGGATCCTATCCATGTACTAATCAGAACTGTTCCTCTTCATCTTTCTAAAATCAGCCAAAGTCAGCTAAGTTCTTTATCTATCTGGGCATTACAAATGGAAAAGGAAATGTGACCTATTCTTCCAATAAATTGCTTACTTTAATAGATTCCCCCTTTGATGCATCACCAAGTTAATAATTGATAGTTTAGAGCAGGAATGTCAAACTCAATTTCATTGAGGGCCGCATCAGGGTTGTATTTGACCTTGGGTGGGCAGGGGTGGCGTGGCCAGAGTGGGCATGGTCAGCTTGACCTCACTCATGTCACAGGGATGCCTTTGGTGGCACGAGTGCTCTGCCAGCAAAAACGGGCTCCCAAACTCCATTTTTGGCTGCAACAGCCTCCTGCAACCCTCTGCCAGCAAAAATTGAATTTCGAGGGCTGCACACAGCCCTCACAAGCTCCATTTTTGGCTGAGCCAGCCTCTTGCTACCCTCTGCTAGCAAAAATTGAGCTCGGGATGGCCACTTGCAGCCCTTATGAGCTCTATTTTTGGCTGGGTTGGCCTTCTGCAATCCTCTGCCAGCAAAAATGGAGGTCAGGAGGACTGCATACCACCATTCTGAGCTCCGTTTTCACTGGCAGAGACACCACTAGCCAGTTCTTCGTTGTTGTCAGGGCAGCCTGGAGGGCCTGATCTAATCACCCCTCAGGCCAAATCTTGCCCCGGGCCTTGAATTTGACACCCCACATCTAGAGATTATGTAAACTGCTGTAATCTAAATTGGAACGTGCCTAAATCAAAAGCTAATGCTTGATTTAAAATTTAATTTTATCAATCCTTTTGGCCATTTATACCCAACAGATTTTATAATAGCATTAAAGAGGCTATATAACTTGGGTTCAGTATTTACAAGCTGTATGACTCAATCTGATTATATTAACTATATGATGCCAGTGACATAGATAGAGAAAAAAGTAAGCATATACTGTAAATCTGATCCTAACCTGGAATAAAATATAAGTAGAATTTCCTACGATAGCAGAATAGTTATAACTCATTGTAACTTTAGATTGACAGATATAACTTTTCAAAAATTGAAAGACATTTGATTCATTTAGTAAGACGTTAGAATTTTCCTTTCTTTCATAGCTATATGTGATGCGACAATCTAGAGAAGATTGGAATGTTCCAGAACTCAAGAGCAATTTGCAGTTAGAGGAAAAAAGATAGGAAGGTCCAAAAGCACATGGAGATTGCAGGTTTGCATCAAAAATATATCTTTCTAAATCCCTCTGCAATCTCTGCACAGAATATATCCTGAATATATTTGAATATAACCTGTATTTTTAACCCTTATCACCTTAACAGTGAAAAGGACCATTTTCTTTAATGCTACCCAAAGCATTTCACTATTTCTGACAGTGCTAAAACGACTAAAAATTATTCTTGCTTCATTCAATGAATATAATTAATTAATTCCTTGAGATCTATGCTTCTCTGCCCAGATGATATTTTCCTTGTCTGATCTGTAGAAAGATACTTTGGGTTATATACCTCTGGTCTTTGAAAGTTTTAATATTCAAATATGGATAATGACACTAAACAGCAATGCAAACAAGGTTTCTACCAGTACTTGTGCAGAAGAATTTAATAGGCTTTCTGGATAACCACAGTTTGCCCTCCTTTGCTTGCCCACTCCTCAGCTTCATCCATAACTGAGATGGGATTGCTGGTTTTGAGATAATATGATGATGGTGACCCAGTTGCTTATAAGACAGCCCAGAGCTGGACTGCTGAACTATGAGATTTGGAAAACTAATATACCATTGCAATAATGTCAGAATAAACCTAGGCTAGACTTCAATATCGCTAGGATTCGGAAAGCTTTCCTCAGATCTTTTTAATTAATGTGCAGTTAATCCAAGTACTGGAGCAAGAAAGCACATATATGTGTCTACATATATGTATATGTGCATATCAGTGGTGGGATTCAAATTTTTTTACTACCGCTTCTGTGGGCGTGGCTTGGTGGGTGTGGCAGGAGAAGGATATTGTAAAATCTTCAGTCATATTTGCCAGTTCTCTGAACTACTCAAAATTTTTGCTACCAGTTCTCCAGAACTGGTCAGAACCTGCTGAATACCACCTCTGGTGCATATGTACATGTGTGTGTGTGTGTGTGTGTGTGTGTGTGTGTGTGTACACAAGCCTGAGGATAGCAGATGAGATTCTGCCGAAACATCGCCATTGTTAGGGATATACCCCTAGCAAGAATCTGCAGGGCAGTCAGGCAGG
>NW_020769346.1:1109576-1132579 GCF_900518735.1 Pseudonaja textilis | reverse complement strand
ATATTATCTTACCCAAACTAGTTAGGTGACCAATGTTATACCTAACAGCCATAATAAAAGCACAAATATTAAGACATGGGAAAATACCTGAAGAAACCTAAACACCCTAAACACCATACATATATACATACACATACACACACACACATACACACACATATATATACATACATTCATATATGTATTCGTATACATATACATATACATACAACTACTGTCACTTTATTGAGACCCAAAATGGGAGTTATATTCCCTTGATAGTCTCTTAATGTGAGGGAACAGGGAGTTAATCTTTTCTTTGCCGTTTTGGGCACCAACCGTTTGATTGTGCTCCAACTAACCAATGACAAAGAAGATCCTGTGTCAACCTCCATTTGACAATCCTGTCCTTCAATTTTCACTGAAAGAAAAAAAAAATTATTTAGTGA
The DNA here is from genome assembly GCF_900518735.1 of Pseudonaja textilis. The sequence continues at coordinate 1,132,151 of NW_020769346.1, read as the reverse complement.
GATGTTTGTTTGCCCTACTCTGGGGTTGATGTGGTAATTATCCCTTTGGATGGTGAAACACTCTTCCCCCAACCTAGGAACCTTTCTAGGGGTCCCCTTCATTTGCCCTTGTTTTGCCTGGACTCTGTCATCAGGCAGGATAGCCCTGCACTTCCTAGCTAAATGGCCTCTCTTTCCACAGCCCTGACAATTTGCAGTTCGAAATCTGCATGCTGCTCATGGATGGTTTCCTCCACACCCTATGAAGGATTGTTCCTGGGCTGTTTTATTAGATTATTACATGACCCAGTCTTCAGCCGGGGGATGTCATCATCCCCTGGCAGATCGAGGTCTTCCTCGGTAGCCTCTTCCTGGTGGACAGCTAAGGTTTTTCTCCCCGAAGCTGGGCTGATCACACCATGATTCTCTACCATCGACTTGTTGGATAGCTCCACAGCGCAGGCTTCGTCCAATGCTGATTGTAGTGTCAGGTCAGGCTTTGCTAGTAGTCTGCGCTGGATTCGGAGGTCTTTTAACCCACAGACTAAATGATCCAGCAAAGCATCATCCAGCTCTTTAAACTCAAAATGGAGAGTAGCTGTTCGGAGACCCACCATAAATTGATTAACAGTTTCCCCCTCAGCTTGCTCGCGCAGGTGAAATACGTGCCTTCAGGCAATTCGTGAGGGAGTGGGAGCTTAATGGTTCTTAAGCTTTGCCATTAACGCCTCCCAGGTGACAGAATTCAGGGGCTGAGGTGCTAACAGAGCTCTGGCTGTGTCAAACATTTTTTTTGCCACAGAAATTTAGAAACAGCGCCCTTCGCCGGCTGCCTGTCAAATCCACCAGATCATTTGCCTCTAGGAAACAGTCAAAATGCTCAATATATGATCCCCAAGTCTCTGTGGATGTGTCAAATGGTGCAAATGAATTTAACGCTGCCATTCTGACAGCTTCACAGGACCCTTGATCCTTAGGCAGGTGGCTGGTGTACTTTATCGAGTTCCCTCAGTGTGACTTGCCCTTTTTGTATGCCCTTCTGGCTTGTTTGGCTGTCTCTGCCACTGTGATCAGCTCTTTTGGTTGTCCACAGGAGGACTTCAAGCTCGCCTAATGCCTCAAGGGTAGCATCCCACCCTCGTCGCCAGTGCTTCGTACTGGGAAAGAATGCACCACAAACTGAGGCAAGGCGGCTAAATTGGTTGCTGTTGGCCTGTTTGACAGCTCCTTATATAGTCAGCTGTCAAACTACCAGCCAGTCAGGTTGCGGCTGAGCGCCCCCTGCTGGAATCCGGACCAGAGGGGAACTTCAGAACATAGCAGGTATCTTGCTGGAAAATGGAGGGTTTTTTAATTTGCAGTTTAACTTCCACTTTATCCATGAACCTCCTATTTGGAGCCAGCCATTCACAGAACTTAAAAAAATGTTTTCCCCTCAAGCTGGTCAATACTTTCTCTTTTACTGGAGAAACATTTTTGTCCTGGCAAAACCTTGTCTAATTAGTAGATTTGCCTATACCAAAGTGTCTTTGCAATGGTTTGTTCTGAAGTATGTGTATGGGTTCTTTGGAATCAATCCACCGTGTTGTAGTATTTTCTGCTACAATAGCTTTCAGAAAACTGTTGATTAAGCAAATAAGTGATTCTTACAGCAAAGTTAAATATTTAAATTCATTTGACATTAATCAGAATAACCAAGGATACGTCTTTGTAAGTTTGTCTATCAATCCAGCAGACTTAAGAATGCCTGCAATGTGGCAATAAAATTTATTTTTAATATGTCACAGTATTTTGATCTAAATTATCTTGCCTATGGTATTGAAGAAATGATATGAAATGCATAGAAAGTTACCTTGATTTATCTTGAAGCCTGAAGATGGCATTACCACCTGTTCTCTTCATTAGCTGAGACTAATGTGAGTGGAATAGATTTAAATAACATCACTTGAACTATTATCTATCTAATAAAAATCCTCTGAAAGGTAGGCTAATGGGCTTCACACAAGAATCAACATCGTGGTAATAAAACTAAATTTGGGGCCTAAGATAGTTGTATTTGAGTCATACGTAGCCAACTTTTTATTTCAATGCTTTATTTAATATGAAATTACTTTTGGTGTACAAAGAGATAAAAGTTCTTTATTTCTTTTGAATAGGTTAAGGATGTTCAAGCAGTATTCTGGAACAGTAAAGGAAAGCTCAGAACTTATTTTTAAAAAGCTCTTTTTTATGTTATCAAACTTTTCTAGAGAATTAGATGATTTCATTTTAAATAAAGCATAACATCATAATGCATGTAATATATGGTGTATTGGACTTGGCTTTCACCACTCCTGAAAGCCAATTGTTAAACAATCAAGAATTTTGTGGCTGATTGACAGCAGAATTGAGCTACCACCAAATCAGCTTTTTGGCAGCAAATGAAGAAAATGGCAAGAAGGTTATGATCAGCAGAGAGAAAATAGAACTGCTTAACTTGTGTTTTTTTTTTTCATTTGTCTTTACACAAAAGGAGGGGAAAACTTCATCAAAAAAAGCTGTAAAATTCAGAATTTTATAATTGAAAATAAGCAAGAAAGTGGTAAGAAAATACCTATTAGTCTAGACAAATTCAAATCACCAGGATCAGATGGATTACACCCCAAGGTTCTGAAGGAACTAAAAGATGTGATCTCAGTACAAGTGAAATATATCTTTTAAAGATCCTAGGACACTGGGGAACTACAAATGGCTGGAAAATGGCTGATGTAATTCCCATCCTCAAAAAAGGAAGTAAATAAAGGAAGTAAACTAAAGACCAATCAGCCTGACCTCAATACCTGGAAAGATTCTGAAAAAGATATGGAATTAATCTGCAAAACAAGAAGCAAACAGTCATAACCACATGGCAATATGGGTTTGAGAAAAACAGATCATGCTAAAGAAATCTTATTGTATACTTTGAAAATGTAACAACATTAATGGATCAGAGAAATGCTGTGGATATAATTTACTTAAACTTCAGTAAGGTATTTGATAAAACAGACCACAACCTATTATTTGATAAGGTAGAAAAATGTTGGTAGGACAGCATCATCATCAGATGGATTCATAACTGGCTGACCAATCAGACTCAACATGTAGTCCTTAATGGAACCGCATTTATATGGAGGGAAGTATGCAACAGGGTACCCAAGATTCTGTTTTAGGCCAGTACTCTTCAATATCTTATCAATGATTTAAACATTGAGGAATTCAGCAAATTTGCAGATGACACCAAACTGTCAGGAACAGCCAACACTCCAGAAGACAGACTCAAGATACAGAAGCATATCGGCAGACTGGAACATTGGACTCTGTCTTAACAAAATGAAACTCAATGGTGACAAATATATGGTCCTATATGAAAAACCAAACGCACAGGTATAGAATAGGTGATACCTGGCACAATTACTACACAGTAGTAATTGCAAGAGGGATCTTGGAGTCCTAATGGATAATCATTTAAATATGAACAAGCTGTGTGCTGCATTGCCAAAAAAACATGCTAAACATGAAGAATGGTTGCAGGAATTGGGTATGTCTAGTTTAATGAAAAGAAGTACTAAAGGTGACACGTTAACAGTATTCTAATATCTAAGGGGTTGCCACAAAGAAGAATAGAACCTATTCTCCAAACCATATGAAGGCAGGACAAGAAGCAAGGGATAGAAACTAATCAAGGAAAGAGCCAACCTAGAATTAAGAAGAAATTTCCTGACAGAGCAATTAATCAGTAGAATGACTTGTCTCCAGAAATTGCAGTGTTTCATGCATAATTATAAGTCTGTCTCTAGGATCTGGTCAAAAAAGACAAGGTATCGGTTCTACCATAACAATACAATCACAGCTCTGCTTCTTTTTGTATGTATGTTATATATGCAACACATAAAAAACAAGGAAAACTTTTATTGTGCTGCCATAGTTGATTTTTTTTTCCACTATAATCTGAGGACTCCCTGGATCATCCTGTTCCTTAAGAAGTAGATTTTAGGAATCAGCCAAGGATGCAAAGAAAATGGGAAGGAACTTTTAATTCTTTGGGAAAATAATCCCCCCCCCCCAATAGTTACATTACCTAAAGTGGATTTCAACTTTAAATTCATTTTCATATCTCAAATTACAGAAAATAAACAGTGTGTTTTAACATTTACTAACATGTTCTTTGTATAAGTAAATAAATGGAATATATGACAAACAGTGTAAAGTGAATGTCAGGTTTGTTTCTGTGGAGTTTAAAATGCCAGTGCTTACATAAAAGGATTTCTCTTTTGACAGTTATTACATCACAGGTTTTTTCTATTACTCGCAATTTCTTAGCACATTATTCTTTTGAAAGCTGATGAACACATGAGGATTTCAGTGCTTGTCTTTAAAGAACAAACAAGGACAACAGATGCCAACTTCAAATATTTCTGCAACAGAAAGGAGAAGCCAGTGTGACACACATGTGATGTCAACAAATGACAAAATTACTCAAGGGATAGCTTTATAAAAATGTCCATTAATTGAGTCAAGTAGAAGGATGCAACACTAGAAGCCTCTATTCCTGACAAACAAATCTTATTATCTGAACATTAGAAGCAATAATTCCTTGTAAAATAAAAATATTCACTCATCCTACCTGTGTAATGACTTGGCCTTAACTTACCGAATAATATTGTAAATGAACCGTTCAGTTGATAGGCAAAAACAAAGCAGAGGTTAGATCAGGTTATAGTTTGCTACAACAAATGAGATTTCTGTATTGGTCTTAGAACAAGGATTACAATCCTATTCATTGCTCATTTTAGATTTAAAGCTGACAGAATTTTATTGGATCAAACTGAAACAGCCATACTTCCCACCAAATAATCATTAACATTACTTATATGATTCTCATGGAAGAAAATGAATTATTTTAATATTTCATATATTATAATTATTTAAATTTTTAATTTTGAATTTAAAAAAGGAATTTTAAAAAGGTTAAAATGAAACCAGTTCAGTAAACTAGGACTCTGAAAGTAGATAAATTTTCTATGTCGTGGTAAAGGGAGGAGACCTTTGTAAATTTCCCAGGTCCCAATATGTAAGGTAATGATTCTAACTTGTAAAAATCAAGGGTGTGTTTATGGTAATGTTTCATAATGTCATTAAAAATTCTATATTGCAGAAGATTGCTTTTTTCCTCTGCCTTTTTTGTTCATTTATATTGTAATCCTTATAGCTGCCATTTTCCCAATTCCTGGGGTTTTACATAAATTAGTGGATGTAAGAATTAAACCTGTCTTTTCTTTGATGAAGCTTTTAATAAAAAAGAAATAAAGCATGACTTGTGTTTCTTGTGTTAAGGCTTTATTGAGGCAAAAATATGAAAGAAAGATATGGAAGTAGCAAAACACCTAAGTGAGATTTCTATAATTCTTCTATGAACATTACATTCGCACTATTTGAGTATATATATATATATATATATAATATAATATAATATAATATATTATATATATATATATATATATATATATATATAATATATGTATTATGTACATTATAGAATATTATACACACACACATACACACATACACACAATACATGTGCTTCACAGTGAAACTTTGTGATCGGGCTATGCAGGAGAAATTCGGTTCAAATCCATTGGCTCAGTGGTGGTCGGTGATTGAAACACGTAAGTCTTTCCCCTTTCCCCTTTCCTTTCCTTTCCTTTCCTTTCCTTTCCTTTCCTTTCCTTTCCCCTTTCCATTCCTTTCCTTCTTTCCTTTCCTTTCCTTTCCCTTCCTTCTTCCCCTTCCCTTCATCCTTTCCTTTGCTTTCCTTCTTTCCTCCTTTCCTTTCCATTTATCCATCGTCTGTCTGTCTGTTTGTCTGTCTGTCATCTATCATCTATTCAGCAAAAGTGGGTGCTGCAATGGTTGTAAGTGTGAAAAACAGTGCTAAGTCACTTTTTTCAATGCCATTGTAACTTTGTATGGTCACTAAAGGAACTGTACAAAAATACAAAAAGCTTCTTTGTTGCAAAAACCTGCCCTAAATACCAATTGTTAGATTAGAAATACCTGCAAGCTGGAGTTACAAATCAGGCAGGGTGCCAGAGCACTTTGAAGAATTAGAATAGTTAAAATGTGATGATAACTATCGGCAGCCAACTCTTGCATATAAAGTGAAATAGAGAGGTCTTTAAGCTTTCCAGAAAGTGGGTGGGCATATTTGGGCTACAAAATGCTGAACTAAAGAGACAAATTAACAAATTATGTAGGGGGCTCATGTTTAAGCCTCCCAAGCTTGTCAGGAGCACAATAAAATTAGTACATGCCTCAGATATCTAAATAAACTTCAAGCCTGATGCCAGTTACTAAACCTTATTATCATAAGAGAAAACTAAAATGAATTGGAGGATTCACACCCCACGTCCTATTTTTTTAAATCTTACTATCAATGAGTAATCATGTGCCTTGGCCATTCCAAAGCAATGCAAAGGCACCAAAGGTGCTTTTTCAAGAGACAACTGGGCTTTCTGGAAACAAAGGAAGTCCGGTTGCCTCTTCAAAAAAGTACTTCTGGGACAGACATGACCTGGATGAATGAAGAATCCCCATAGACAAGAGACTCCTGTCTTCAGTGAACTGACAAAACACTATTTCACACCCAGGAGAAGCAATCCTTAGACCCATTTCCACCACTTAAGGATACTAGTTGGTCTCAGTCATCTCACAAGATATCCTAAGGAAATCATCCAGCTTTAAGGAAAGATCACATGCCCCTAGAAAGGCAGTAAAAAAATCAGTACTAAGCTTGCATCCTGCCTCTTTGAAGTACACTCCAAAAGGACAGTGCCAAGAACCACTAAAGCAGTGAAGGAAGACCACCTCCCCAGATAGAAAAAGAAACCATGAGGCAGGAAAAAAAAATCAAGCACAATACAAATAATTAAATCACAACAGTTTAAAGTATTTTAAAACTAAAACACAAGCCTTGTCTGGTTCATTGCCAGAGCTCACATCCCAGGCAAACTCAAGTGTAAACACTTGAGATAAGCCTAACTACAAAAAATGCAATTAGGGCTAGAATGTAGCAAAAGAGCAAACACAGTAGCTGTTGCTTTTTAAACCAATTACCAGAACAAATAGACACAGGAACTAGCCAGATTTCTCAACCCTGCTTCTTTTCAGGAACAGAGATTAACCTTTTTCCTTCCAAACAAAGCTGATTAGGAAAAAATATCCCATTAATAAAGGATTGAATGTCACCAAGCACAGGATTAAACTTCACCAAAAACCACTTTTAGACCAAAACTCAGAAATGAATTTAAACTCATGTTTGAATGTCAATCTTTCTAGATAGCCAAGAAGTCCTGCTGAATGTCACTCATCTTGGTTCCTTGTCATTCAAAGCTTCTTTTCCGGCAGCTCTGCTTCATTGTTCTATTATTTCTTCAAAGTGCTGATCATTGCATCCTGGCTGGAAGAACTCCAACAGGGGAGTATTTCCTCCCAACAGCAGTATAAAAAAGCTTAAAACGACTCTTAAAGAAAGTCAAGCTCCTAATAAAACAAAGCAAAGTACAAACAAAGAAAAACAAGCAAGGTTATTTTTGCATTGGTTTCAACTAAACTATAACTAAACTTGCTCTGCTACACTCCTGATATTGTGCTGATACAAAAATATACTAAATTATGTGGGTATAAATTAGATTTATCTATGTATTCTAACATAAGCCTATATTGAAATATATAAATGTGCAAATGTGTCCTTCACATTTGTTGATTTAGAGAAAGAATAAGCTAATATAATTAAAGCAAAGCATGTGTCCAAATAAATAGAATATTTAGCAAATAGTTCAATATGGAGCAGGTATACAGATGTACAGCACACTCAAACATACAAGATTTTATTAGTTTAGTTTACTTTATTGTCATTGCACCTCATACAATGAAATTAAATACTATCTTAGGTGTACATTATGACTATGAAAATAAACATAAACACACATTCTTCACATTTTATACATTGAATTGAAAACCCCTGATATTGCATTAATATTGCACTATACAGTAGAATTCAATAGTTATTGCCCTGGGACAGAAGCTGTTTTTCAGCCTATTTGTCCTTGTTCTTATTATCCTGTACCATCTGCCAGATGGTAATAGTTCAAAAAAAGGGTGCCCAGGATGAGATGGATCTTTGAGAATGTTTTGAACTTTCTTAGGGCAGCGAGAGCTATAAAGCTCTTCCAAAGAGGGGAGAGGGTAACCAATGATCTTCTGGGTAATGATGTTAACCCTCTGGAGTGGTATCCTATCTGCCACTGTGTAATTGGCAAACCATACACAGTTTATATGGCATTTATAAATGATCTTTGAAAAGCCACTTGGTGAGTTTACCCTTATTTTTGAATAAATTAATTATAAGTTAAAGAATTTAAAGAATAGGAAAGTCCCCTTGTAGAGGAGGTGAAGCTAAAGAGGGGCACTCTGTGAGGTAGCAGGAGAGATTGCAACTCTTCTGCTGAGCCCCAGGGCTTTTTGCCTCTATGCCACAATGAGGAGAAGAGGCCATCTAAGATGGCTGCCACAAAGCTGGGACAGATGTCCATCTAAGCACAGAGCAGGAGCAAACTTTGGTGAACAGTGTGAGAACTGGGTGAGAAGAATTCTTTTTATTCAAATTTTCACCCCAAAAGAATATCCAGGAAAAGAGAGGCTCACAACTATTTTTAAAAGAGGCAGCAACCAACTTAAGGGAAAAAGACAGAAAAATTGTTAAAATACGGAAAATTGGACTTTCAAATTAAATAGGCATTGCTTTGGACAGGCATTTTGAATGCTAGAATTATCTACTTAAAAATCAACATTATTTTTACATTGTAGGAAAATGGAAAACTGGTTAATATTGAAATCAAATCTAAGAGTGCCACCTGCTCAGGAAAGAAAGAATAACATATGCCCAACATCTTGGAAATATTTAATTACTGGGAATTTAAATCTGATATCAAGACAGATATCAGTTTTCCAGATTATAGGTTCTGGAAAACTTATGGGACTATCCAGAGGAACAGGTTGGTCAATTTTGGGATACAAAGAACTAAGAATATTTCCTTTTTTGAGAAGTGGCTATAGGTTTGAATAGGTCTTTGGATTATTGGATAAAAGAGGAACATAATAAAATTTAATGAGATGCTTCATCCAGGAGAAAGGACTGGAATTTGGGAAGAGATGGCATCAGCAGTTCAAAGTACAAGGGAGACACTGACAAGATATTTTAAGGAAATTATGAACTGAATAGAGAGCATGGATGGAATGCTGGGAAATATAACACAAAGGACAATGAGTTATGAAGAGACCCAGGAAGAGGAAGAGCCAACTGAAAGAGTTAATAAAAAATAGAACAGACAAAACAAATGAAACAAGACAATAAGGAGGAGATAATAACAAAAATGATAAGGATTGATTATATAAGCCAAGGGGAGAGTATTCCTATGGAATCAAAAAAGGAACCAGAGAACCAGGAAGATAGAGAGAATATGAGAGAGAAATAGGGGCAAGAGTAGATATTTTGGAAACTAGATAATGGAGAAGGGCAGACAAGGGACAAATGTTTAAAATAAGTAGCCAAGATGTGGAAGCAGACAAAAATAAAGATCCATGACTTCTGGTGGTGTTTTCATCAAGGATGAACTGGAGACCGTGTTTGTGCATGCTTCGTTCCATGCTGTTCCCATTAAAGGGCTCCGAATGGAGCTAGAACCATCTTGGAGGGGTAGGGAAGAAGGGGGAAACTGTCAAGTTGAGGGGAGCCGCATCTCCCCTCCCTGGCTATGTAAACTCCCCCCAAAAACAGGCTGCAGTGGTGGCTAAACATAGCCACCCTGAAGATGGAGAGCTATCCAGGACAAAGATTGTGCAGGAGCGGTGAAGAAGCTGACAGTGTGGACCAGGCAAACCAGGCACAATATTTGAATATAAAGGTACCTAGATTTAAAGTTTTAAGAGACTTGTAAGAAAAATTGGAAAAGTGGTGACCAGAGGGAGTGGGGGGAAATTGGATGTAAGTGAAAGTGGCTTTGAACTTTAAACAGAGTTAATTGAAAGAGGAAGCTAGAAGAAAATATTTGCTTAAGTTGGATTATATTAAACTATATGATATTGGCACTAAAAAGGCATAATTAAAAGCTGAACTTGAATGTGCCAAAAAGAAATAATACTTAATAATTGGACTTATTGGATTATTGAAACTTAAAAGCCTTAAAAGGGAAAGGAAGTGAAAAGAAAAGGTGGAACTTGGACATAACAGAGAGCGCCACCTAATGGTAAAGGAAAAATTCAGCGACTCTTTAAATAGTATTTTGTTCTCTAAAAATTGGAACTTGATACAAGGTAAGAGGAACTTTGATACAATAAGATAGAAACCCTGAAAAGTTAAATTAACACATTATAAAGGAAGAAGAAAGAAGCTTGAATCTTGGAAATGTTAGGTGACTTTGAGAAAAATTTAAAACCCAACAAAAGGAACTTAATAATAAAAATATATAAACATTGGACTATTTTGACCCTGGAAAATTGAAACAGGATTCAACATAAGTGGATGACTAGAAGCTGGTTTAAATAAACTACTGGACAACCGTACTGGACTCAAATACTGAAGAAAGAGACAAAAGAAAAACTAAAATTGAAACAGGTGCACAAAAATGGCAGAATTTTGTTTGGAAATAAAATAGGACTTAAGAAGTATAAGGGAAATGATATGTGAAAGAGTGGAACTTATTGCATTGCTTTAATTTTATTTTAAATTTTAAAAATGGCAACGTTGGAGAACAAAGAAGAACAAGGAGATCGAGAAGGGGAGGAGTTGATTAGAAAAGAGGCCAGCCTCAATGAACAAATGGAGCGATGAACATTAAAACAAGGGGAAAAACATGGAAATTAAAACTTGGAGGTTTGAGGGGACAATTAAAGAGGTAACTGTTTGGAAAGTCAAACAAAGAAAAAGGAAACAGCAGAAAAGGGAATTACAGGAGAAAACTCAAAAGATGGAAGGGGAGTCAGAAATGGAGGGGAAAAATAAAGGAAAAGGGGAATAAGGGAAAGGACCACAAAAGAAGGGGAGATAGAAAGCCCCCCAAAATGAAAAGAAGCTACATGGCTAGAAGACCTAGAGATAATGGGTGGATAAAGAATAAGAAAGGGGATTCTGCAAGGTAATGCATAGCAAGGTAAAAAAACATAGATTTTTAAAAAAATTTAATGATTGGAACTGATGGTTTTTTTCTATCTGATTATTTTTAGAGAATGATGGTTAAATTATAATTGGAATAAATGTAAAAGTGGGAAACTATTATAAGAATGTTAATTAAATTAAATGAAATTACCTAAAACAAACTATGAGAATTGTACTAAAAAGATTAATATCAGTTTCTACAATTAGCTGAAAAGATTAATGTATTTGAAATAATAACTTAAAAGGTAAAGGAAAGAATACCATGTGGAATCTAACCAAAAATGTATATGTGATATGTAGTGTTTAGGTGATAACTAAAAATGATTATATTATGTTTATAATTTTTAATATGGTTAAAGAAGAGTAAACGGAATGATGTATAAGACAAAAGGTGGTGCACTCAAATGGGCAATTAAGGGAGAAATGTTTGGAATTATTAAAATTAAGATGAAATTTATTGAATAATGAAATAAGAATATACGATGAAATTGCAGATATGACAGGTAAAAGCGTAAAAGCATAGTGAACATAGATTAAGAAATAAAAATGTTAAGATATTATATAAAAAAGATATGAGTATAATTAAAGAAAAATGGAATAAGTTAATAATCATAAGATATGATTTGAAAATGGATAAAATAAGTGAAAAATATAACAATATTTGTGAAAATTTACAGGAAATGGAGAATGTAATGATATGATAAGAAACTCAATATGAAAGATAAATATGTAATTATCATCAAAAGAGACATTTGTAAAAAAATAAAATAAAAAACTTTTTACAAAAAAAAGAAATAAAGATCCAAGAGAGAAATATGGAAGGCAAGCTAAGAAATGAACAATTAAAGCTTTAAAGCAAATAAGAGATGATGGTTAAGAAGGGAATATGTTTAAATACAATAGTGGTATAATCAAAGTTAGAACAGGGATGGAAACTAGAGAATAAAATACACATTTTTATATAATAAGGAGAAGTAATAATAAGAGGGTAAATTAGAATTTGAATGATGGTATCACTTATACTTAAATAATATAGTGATTATAATTCAATATGAATATGTGTATGTTTGCTAAATGTGACAAATATGATTAAAATGACATATTGAAATATTGAATAATCAAATAATGAAGGATTATAAATTGAACAAGCAAATAATGGAATATTTTAATTTAACATAAATGTTTATATGATTAATAATAGTCTGTTTATATTAAAAGGTATGATTCTTAGAATAGGGGGATTGGCATAAAAATGACACATTGAAATATTGAATAGCTAAATAATGAAAGTTTATAATTTAATAAAAATATGTGTATTATTACTATAATTATATAAGCTTATTAAATGGAACAAATATGATTAATATTATTTCATTTGTATCAAAATGTATGACACTCTGGTGTCACACTGTTCACACATTGATATGTTTTTCAAGAATGGGGTCAGAAACTAGCAGCTACAATGTCAGCAGTGATCTTTGCTTCTATGGATAGACTATAAAGGGTATTACTAAAGGAATGACAGATCTCAAAGAAGATTTTTGAGACATTTCCTGAATAAAAAGGTGAAACAATTTTTTCCAATGTAGAAATATTGGAACTAGAAATACTGGAAAAAATTAAAACTGGATTATATGACAGAGAAGACAACTAAAATAGAAACACAAATGGCAAGACCAATAAAAAACAATTACTATCAACCTGCCTTCAATCAAGGACCTGTATCCTGCATGAGTCAAAAAGAGGGCTGTGAAAATATTTACAGACCCCTCACATCCCAGACATAAACTGTTTCAACTCCTTCCCTCAAAACGACACTATAGAGCACTGCACACCAGAACAACTAGACACAGGGATAGTTTTTTCCTGAACGCCATCACTCTGTTAAACAAATAATTCCCTCAACATTGTTCAACTATTACAAAGTCTGCACTACTATTACTGTTAATCTTCTCATCGCTCCTTATCCCCATCTCCTCCCACTTGTGACTGTAGGACTGTAACTTTGTCGTTTGTATACTTATGATTTATATTGACTGTTTCCTAGTATGATTTGATTACTTATTGTACCCTCTAACAGTCATTGAGTATCATACCTTATGATTCTCGACTTTTGACAAATGTATCTTTTCTTTTATGTATACTGAGATACACCAAGACAAATTCCTTGTGGTGTATCTTGGTGAGATACACCAAGACAAATTCCTTGTGTGTCCAATCACACTTGGCCAATAAAGTATTCTATTCTATTCTATTCTATTCTATTCTATTCTATTCTATTCTATTCTATTCTATTCAATAGAATTATCTGGATAAGAACTTTTTTAGCATGATAACATAAGCCCTACTCTCAAAATTAGCTTCAGTTAAGATCATCATCAGCCATAGAGGGGCATGGCCACAGGAGGTGGTGAGTGTGCAGGGGCCAACAGTGACTGCAGTAGCTGCAGCCCATGTACTACAGGTGAGTCGAAGCACTGCAACCACTGGGCTGGCCCTCCAAACAGCAGGCAAAGGCAAGACACAGGGAGCAGGGGAGGAAGGTAATCTGGATATGCCGTGTGCTGCTTATTTTGTTGTGGCTACAGGCAGAGAGGAGGGGAGGGGAGGGGAGGAAGGTGATCTGGACATAGCCACAGTAGCCTATGTCCAGATCACCTTCCTCCCCTCCCCTTCTCTCCCCCTGTCTCTGCCTACACCTGCTCCTTGGAGGGCCGACCTGGTGGTTGCAGCACTCAGACTGACCTGCTCTGCACAGACTGCACAGTCTCAGAGTATGTCGACCAAGAGGCCAGTGGGCTGTAGCTGCTATCAGACACTGTCAGTCCCTGTGTGTTCACTCTTGTGCATGTACTTGGTGGGTGGGCTATGATGCTCACTCTGATACCCCGTTTCCCCGAAAATAAGGGTGTGTGTGTGTGTGTGTGTGTACACATCCATACATACTGTCAGCTGGTGCTCCATTCAAAATCCAAGAAAGAAAAACTTGGACTCCGTTAATTAGAAAAAGGTATCTTATACTGGAAATCAAGTGGTTAGCATCAAAGGAATTCTGAATCTGAGGAACTGAGCATGTAAATCACATATACAAAGTGATGGCAACGTTCCCACACACAATAGTTCAAACTGTCCATCCAATTAAAATTTGTATGTAATGTCATGTGGGCATCTCCAGGTGGTGATGAGGCCTCTGTCCATTGACCTTGGCCTATTTTGATAAAGAGGTGCATTTGAGTATAATATAGGAAAGAAGCATAAACAAGAAACTCTCCCCCACAACTTATAGAGTTTATTCTTTCAAACCTCCAGCTGGCTTCCCACAACTATTTCTCCCCTCCTCCCCCCATTACTTATGACAGCTGAAAGATGCAAAGCAAAGGAAAGAATCTTGAATCCTGACATTCAGCCCTCCTACAAAAGAGGCATTAGCCCTATAAAAGAAAGAGAATACAAGATAAAAGAATAATATACATGTTACACAATACTACAATTTTTAAAGGTTTGCCAGGATATTTAGCACAAATACAGGTGACAAATACAGGTGCAATCTTTGCAAGAGCCTAGGGGCTCGAACATCCTTCTCATTCACCCATTCCAACTGGGAAAGAGGAAGGTGTTTCCAGATGACTAAATATTGGAGTCAACATCTTTGTTTCCTAGAATCACCTTCAATTAGAAGAGGAATGGGGGGATCGACCTGAGCTGGTCTCAGGTCAGAGGTATGTTCAGGTTTCAATAAACTAACATGAAAGACAGGATGGATTCATCTAAGGGTTTTGGGTAGTTGCAGTTGGACTGCCACGGGATTCACAATTCGTTCCATTGGAAAAGGTCCAACATATTTAGACCCCAACTTTTTTGACTTTTGTCTGGTCAGCAAATATCTAGTGGACAAGACAACCTTGTCCCCAACTTGATATTGTTTCTGTAGAGCTCTCTTTTTATCTGCAAATTTCTTATGAGCTTGATGAGTATCATCCAATGTTTTATGGGTAACTCGCCAGGTAAGCTAGAGTTGGATTATCCATTCACTCAAGGACTGAATATTGGGTTTTTCCTGTGGAAGCTTGGGTATGGGTACAAAGTCTTGACCTGAAGCAACTTTAAATGAGGTAAAACCAGTGCTACTATGTACTGAATTGTTATATGCCACTTCAGCAAATGGCAATAGGTCAGCCTAATTATCTTGTTGATAATTAATATAACATCTAAGATATTGTTCCAATGCTGAATTAGTTCTCTCACAAGTTCCATTGGTTTGTGGGTGCTTAAGCCCTGGGCGGAGCCCTATAATTCAGGAACTCCTTCCAAAAGTTTGAGGTGAACTGGACAACCCTATCTGAAGGAACACCATGTAACCTATAGACATGTAAAATAAACAGTTTAGCCAAGGATTTTGCAAATGGGATTTTTGCACAAAATATGAAATATACCTGTTTGGAAAATAAAGCCATTACCACCCAAATAAGTGTATTTCCCCTGCTTTTAGGGAATTCCACTATAAAGTCCATAGATATTTCTTTCCATGGAGCAGTCGGTCTGGCTACATTTTGTAGTAGGCCAGCTGGCTTACCAGGTGGCCATTTGGCTGAAGCACAGATAGGACAACTAGCCACATACATTTCAATATCCTTTTTTAAATTAGACCACCAAAATTGCCTTTTAACCAAGTGTAGGGTTTTTACCAACCCAAAATGTCCAGCAGCTTTGCAATCGTGAGTTTTTGTAATACTGGGTTTCTCAACTTTGCTGGCATGTATAATTTAGCCCCCACCCATGCCAATCCACCTCTAAT
This sequence comes from Pseudonaja textilis, assembly GCF_900518735.1. The sequence continues at coordinate 1,116,147 of NW_020769346.1, read as the reverse complement.
CATACAGTTATTTGAGTGAGCCAGGAAACAATCATCAAGTTTCAGAGCTTCTTTTAACCATGAAGATAAATCAGTAGATACATCAACTTCCCCCTTTTTCTGGGCTCTAGTAAAACATTGGAACCGCTAACTATCTAGTTGGAACAATAGGGTGAATCATCTCCAGATGAGCACTATTATATTGTGGCAGTCTAGGCAGTGCATCTGCCACGAAGTTCTTCCCCCCTGGGATGTACTTCAATGAAAAATTAAACTGCTTGAAGTACTGCACCCGGCGAACTTGCTTAGGCGATAGTTTTCGAGATGTTTTTAGAGCCTCCAAATTCTTATGATCTGTTTTGCCCCCTCTAGAAAGTGCCTCCAGGTTAATAGAGCCCAATGAACTGCAAAAGCTTCCTTTTCCCAAATGGCCCATCTTCTCTCTGTCTCAGTTAGTTTACAGGAGGTGCATGCACATGGTTGCAGAGTCTCCATCTCATTTGCTTGTAGTAACACCACCACCCCTGCTACATCACTCTCATCGGCTTGGATTACAAAAGGGGTGTCCATGTCCAGGTGCTTGAGCACTGGCTCAATGGCAAAAAGTTGTATCAGCTTCTCAAAAGCGGCTTGACACTCCATGGACCACTCCAGTGGCAGACTAGGCTTCGGTTTCACATCCCCCTTGGTTTTCAGAAGATTTGTAATAGGCAGTGCAATCTTTACAAAAGCCGGGATAAACTGATGGTAAAAATTAGGAAACTTTGCAATTGCTTCCTGGTATGGGGAGGGACCCATTCCAAGATGGTGTGAACTTTTCCCAGATCCATTTCTATACCATCATGTGATATGCGATAGCCCAAATAATCAATTTTCTCTTGGTGAAACTCACACTTGGATAACTTCACGTACAGTTCAGCAGCGTGAAGTTTTGTCAAAACTGATCACACTAATTTCACATGTTCATCAAGAGTAGATAAGACTATCATCAAGATAAACCAGTACTCCTTTGTATAAATGTTCATGCAAAACTTCATTTATAATTTGCATGAATACCGCAGGGGCCCCCTGTAGATCAAATGGGAGAACGTTGAATTGGAAACATCCCATTGGGCAATTAAAAGCAGTTTTCCACTCATCTCACTCTTTGATTCGAACTCGGTAGTAAGCTTCTCTCAAATTGAGTTTCATAAAAAATTTCCCTTTGGCTAGGTGGGCCAACATGTCTTTCATTAAGGGGAGGGGGTACACGTTCTCCACCGAAATTGCATTTAGATTTCTATAATCAACACATAAACGAAGCGAGCCATCTTTCTTCTCACAAAACAATACTGGGGCCGCTACCTGAGGCCTAGCAGGTTGGATAAAACCTCATTCAAGATTTTTATCAATAAACGACCACAGCTCCTCTAGTTCGCGTGGTGTCATTGAGTACAGTTTAGGTTTTGGCAGTTTCACTCCTGGCAAGTTTTCAATACTGCAATCTGTTGATCAATGGGTGAGGGGGGGGGGCTCGTCTAAGGCAAACACCTCCTTTAAATCTGAACACCTCCTTTAAATCCCAATATTCTTCAGAAATTTTCTCCTCCTCCCTCAGGTTCTCACTGCCCATGGATGCCACCTCTGTGGAATTTTGGTATTTAGTTGAGATTGCCCCTTCCCTTCTGGGGGTTGGTCACTGGGTATGTATAATGATGCCCTCCTCCAATCCACTTGGTGGGTTCCACTTCCGAAGCCAGGGCAAGCCTAGTAGTAGGGGGCGCTCAATCCCAGGGTGACAATAAAACACATAGTCTCTCTATGCCTCCCCATCTTCATTTCCACTGGTTCCATTATGAAATGTGCAGGGCCACCCCCAGCTACTGATCCATCCAGTTGGCAAAATGCTATGGGAGTTTTTAAAGTTCTTAGCCTTTAAACCCAATTTCTCCATGACTTCTGAGCTGATATTGTGCACCCAGAGTCTAACAAGACCAATATTTTTCTCTTTGGGCTCCCAACATGGGTACCCTTAACCTCACTGGGATGGTCATTGGGCCCTTGTTTGCACTTACCAGAGGGTCGTCTTCCGATTCGGATTCACTTTCACCAGAAAAGGTTGGAGTTCCCAGCTCCTCTCCTTTTGGAAGGGTGATCTCTACAACCTCTTCCATTTTAAGAGCCATTTTGTGAGGCTTGGCTGGAGTTTTTTCAGGTTTTCTTCCTCCTCCTGGCGCCCCCTTTGGCTTTAGCTTGGCACGGCAGTCTACAGCCTGGTGATCTTCCTTCCCACATTGGAAGCATGCAGTGGTCTTGGGTTTTGCTGCCAACCCTCCCTTTTGAGGTTTTGGGGCTTCTTGAGGGCTGGTGGGGGATGCCTTGCTCCAACCAAGGCCATCCCTATGTCTGTCAGATCAATTCCCACTTCTGCTGCCAACATGTACCAGAGCTGCAAATCACTGGGGTCTCTTCTGACAATGCAACTCTGATAAACATCTTCGTTCAGCCCATCTTTAAAAGCTTATATCAGGGCTCCCTGAGACCAGCCTCAAATATAGCATGCCAGCTCTCTAAATTCCTGGATATATTTAGCCACTGATCTCCGCCCCTGATTTATGGTTTTCATCTTAATTCTAGCCTTACGTTCAGCTAGTGGGTCTTCAAATCTGGCATGCAATGCTGTCATAATTATCAGCTGGGGGGCATTATGCAAAGTCACCATCCATTTTGCAGCTGTCTCTTCCAAAGCCTTGGTAACACATCTGACTTCTGAGGAAAAATCCTCGCCATATTCTTCCACGTGGCTCCACACTTGGGCTAGGAAGAAACCTAACTCCTTGGGATCTCCTCCATATTTTACTTCCAATGGAGGCACCTTTGGAGCTCAATGCCTTCTGGCAATCGCTCCCCCTGCCGGGGGGCCCTGGGCTGCTGCCACCTGTTGCACGGGCCCAGGTTGATTTATGTGGGCAGCTACTTGGGCTCTCATAGCTGGGGCTGCCTCCCCCTTTTCCCTCTTATACCTTTGATCAGCATGAGTTCCTCTGACAGCTTCATTCAGAAGATTTAGTGCTTGAACGAATAAAAGATTCCTTCTTTCATCCTCTTGCCATGGTTCTTCCCTCCTATGCCATTGAGTAGTGGTCACCCCTGGAGGGGATTCTTCCTCCGGTTACTACCATTTAGGTTTTACGTCTGGCTTCTCATCATGATGTAGCTCAGCTAACAGCTCGGCTTCCCCTGCAGCATCTAAAAGCAGGGAAATTGGTCTCCCAGTAGCTCCCAGGTCTTCTTGGTCGCTGGTTGAGTTAGACATTGTTTTCAGACCCCCTCGGAAGAAAAGGTATTAATTCTCTGGATGGGCTGGTAAACTGAGATTCAAAATAATGTCAGCTGGTGCTCCATTCAAAATCCAAGAAAGAAACACTTAGACTCCGTTAATTAGAAAAAGATATCTTTTACTGGAAATCAAGTGGTAGCATCAAAGGAATTCTGAATCTGAGGAATTGAGTGCATAAATCACTTATACAAAGTGATGGCAACATTCCCACATACAATAGTTCAAACTGTCCATCCAATTAAAAGTTGTATGTAATGTCATGTGGGCATCTTCAGGTGGTGATGAGGCATCTGTCCATTGAACTTGGCCTATTTTGATAAAGAGGTGTGCTTACGCATAACATAGGAAAGAAGCATAAACAAGAAACTTCCCCCCCAACTTATACAGTTTATTCTTTCAAAACCTCCAGCTCACTTCCCATAACTATTTCACCCCTCCCCCCCCATTACTTATGACAGCCGAAAGATGCAAAACAAAGGAAAGAAATCTTGAAGGCTCACACACATACACACACACACTTTTCCTTATTTTGGGGGAAACATGGTATATCACATTTTTACAGACTGTAGCTGTAAAATCAAGAAATTGAGAGCACTTTTCAGAGCCAACAGTGAACATTTCTCATTCTAAGGGATCTGGGCTTTCTCCTGCTTTTTAATTCTACCAATTCACACACAATACTGATAATTCTTATTCTTGAAAAAAAAAAGACTGTTATGAGAGAATAACTATGCACTGCCTATGTGTACACACTCTATATGATTTGTATACCAGTCTGATGGCAGCAGTCGTGACTTTGGATGATTTCAATAGGCAGGATTATTGTAACAGGAATTTCTATGTACTCAGTGTAAGGTATGTTCTGCTTCTCTTAGAAGTTTTTACTAGGTAGATTCTTTTAACCTTCCTGAACTAAGAGGTTAAACTGAAGCTAGATTGGTTTGGACCAATGTTTTGTGACCTTGAACTTACCTCCAGGCAATATTCCTTAATTTCCCGCACTGGGCTGAACTGATGCTTCAGTTAATGCTTCATCATATCCCAGTCAGCACTTATTCATTCTTCAACCATTGGGAAGGAGATATAGAAGCATAGCCAGCCGCACCAACAGGCTGAAGAACAGTTTCTATCTGAGGGCTGTCAGACTCCTGAATGGAAAATCTCATGACAACATAGTATGATAGACTTGCAGAGCCAGTGCATTGGGCAACAAGGTCACATAGTGTAATAAGATTAGGACTGGGTTTGGGACTTCTGTGCTCACTGTGAGTTGTGTTGGAAGGGGGGTGGACCAGGGGAGGCTCAGCCACTTTATACACATGTTGTACTCTGACAATAAAAGGTAATAATAATCTCAGTGTAAGAAATAAGCAGCCATTGCCAAAAAGGAGACATGCTGCCTTCTGAAGTACTCATTCAGCATAGCAGATGACAAACCAAGCGGCAGCAGGAGTGTGAGTGTGAGAATTGTACTTCCAAAAGGAGGTGGCTACAGAGGGAACATGAGGATGGAGTCCAACCTGGAAGCAAGGAGCTTACATTCTGGATTACTTGTGTGTTGTGCTTTTTCTATTACTGATTTACTTTTAACAGAATTTGATTTTGCTTGTTTAAAAAAAAAGAAAGAAAGAAAGTGGAAAGAAGCAAAATTATCCTGAATGTTAAACAATAAGTAGGTCAGTTTCGATTGGATTATTTGAGAAGTATGGACAAAAGCTCTCTCACTATCTATCTATCTATCTATCTATCTATCTATCTATCTATCTATCTATCCCTTCCTAATTACAAGTCACATTTCTTCATTCTGTGAAGAATATTCCATTAAGGTTTAGTCAGATCAAGGGAGCAAAAAGGAGACCTAGCCACATTGTCTCCTGTCTTTCTGATTATTAGAAATTTGTCCCATCCTCTTCCCAAAAAGCTGCAATGCACTTCCAAGGAGAAGCAATACTCCCATCTCAATGTAGCTCCCCCATTTTTTCTGCCTTATCTCAAAGTAAATTTTGTTATTGCCAAGGAAATTGATTTATTTATTTGATGATGTTAATATTCATCCTGTTGTATTTTATGGATCACTTTTTATGCCAATTGTAACAGCAAGAATTTACCAACCTTTGCAGAGGTTTTTTTTTCATGATTGGATGGAAAACAAGTGAATTTTTAAAATATGCAGTCAATGAAAATATAAAATTCATAATTCATATATCAAAGCAAGAGGACTTTGCTGTTTAAATTTTGGTCTATATATGAATTAGAACTTTTTTTATGTTTAACAGCCATCAAAGGCAGGCAGGGATAATATGTTGGGAATCACTTTACCTACTACTTACTGTCAAAAGGTGCTTTGCCTGGCCCCTCCCCTCCCAGCCATTTCTTGTCACACCTAGCCTCAACTTATCTATAGTTCTAAAAAAATGTTGTTCACCTTTTTTGACTTTATTATCTACATGCTATAGATGTACTTTCATGTACCACTGAAAGGAGGAAATGGCTTACATGCTTCGCCCGAGAGAGTGATAGGCAACAGACTTTCAAGAGGCTGCCAGGAAGAAGTGGGGGTGAGGCAATGTATTTTCCAAAGAAGCAGAAGGCAAAACAAGAAGCATGGATGGAAACTGAACAAAGAGAGAAGCAATCTAAAACTAAGGAATAGCTTCCTGACAGTGAGAACAATTAACTAGTGCAACTGCTTGCCACCAGAAGTTCTGGGTGCTCCAACACTGGAGGTTTTTAAGAAAAGACTGGACAACCATTTCTCTAAAATGGTATAGGGTTCCCCCCAAGGCCCCTTATAAGTGTTATTCTGTTATTCTGACAACTTTCCCAGGACCTCCACTCAGAATTTGGCACACTCAGTTTTCCTGCCTGAGCAGGGGGTTGGACTAGAAGACCTCCAAAGTCCCTTTCAACTCTGTTAAACACACATGTATGGCTCTGGACTATAGACCCTGAAAAATACCTGGGCAAAAGAAAGGCAGTAAAATCACTCTAGGTGTAGGGACAGTATAAAATATTAATATATGATAACTAATGGAACAGTTAGCACAGTTTTCTCTCTCCCCCCCCCCAATTTCTTCCTATTTCTTTTTTCTCTCTCTCTTTCTTTCTCCCCTTCCTCTTTGTTTCTTTCTCTCCCTTCCTCTTTCCTTCTTGCTCTTTCTTTCTCTCCCTTTCTTTCTTGCTCTTTCTCTTTCTCTCTCTTTCTCTCTCCCCCTTCCTCTTTCTTTCTTTCTTTCTTTCTTTCTTTCTTTCTTTCTTTCTTGCTCTTTCTTT
>NW_020769346.1:1094529-1109476 GCF_900518735.1 Pseudonaja textilis | reverse complement strand
TCTTTCTTTCTTTCTTTCTTTCTTTCTTTCCCTTCCTTCCATCCCCCTTTCTTTGTCTATCCCTTTTCTTCCTTTCTCTTCCTCTCTCCCTCCCTTTTTCTTTCTTTCCCTTTTCATTTTTTTCTTTCTTGTCTCTTCCTTCTCTCTTTCTTTCTCTCTGTCTTCCCCCTCTCTATTTCCCCCCTCTCTCCCCCCTCTCTTTTTTTCGCTCTCTCTTTCTCTCCCTCTTTCTTTCTTTTCTTGCCCCCTCACCCCCACACACACCTCATGTGGGATGAGCTGAATGATCAGGCAGCTCACATCAGCACTGGGCGGTGGAAAAAGGAAAAAAATACTTCCATGCGCTGCGGCAGCAGTGTTTTGCATGCCCACCCCCGGGACATCACAAAACACACCCGCAGATGGCAGAGGCAGTGATCTTGCCTCTGGGAGGCTCATGTAAAGGGCTGCAGTGGCACTTTGCATGCCTGCCCCCAGGACATCACAAAACACACCCGTGGATGGCAGAGGCAGCGATCCTGTCTCTGGGGGCCTCGTGTAAAGGGCTGCAGTGGCTAGGTACTGATCAGGCATGGAGCAGAGAAGTGGGTGGAGAGTGGTGGGGCCAGCCAGAGGCCCGATTGATCAGTTCTCCGAACTACCGGGAATGGTAACAACCGGTTCTATAGAACTGGTCCGAACCAGTAGAATCCCACCCCTGGAAAAATCCCTGTTGGCTTGATTGCAGCTACCTCAGAAAAGGTTGGCATTGAGCCAATCTTTCTGCAGATGCCCAGCCACAGTGTACTCACTATTCCTTCCACAGAATCTAAAAAAGAATTGCATTTCCTGGCTGGAAACATTCCTGTCTGAAAGCATGTTGACCTGATCTTTGACAATACCAGAATAGAAGGTCAAATGTTCCACAACCATAGAAGATAATGTCTTTCTTTGGAGCTGTTGGACTAAGCAAGTATTTTCACACCTGAGTTCACATAGAACATATAAGCAAATATGCTTTATTTTGTTGTGGTTTAGCATATTGGATAAATCTAGCTATTCTGATTTGAAATCTTTTTAAATATCTTTTTGGCATAGGTAAATTGCCTTTTATAGTTACCAAAATTATAGCTCCTTCTGCATAAGCGCTGCATTGTTTAAATTGGCTAGCAGCTTATCTTGAAGCTTGGCACTGGAATAACTTTTTATTATATAGTGTCTTGCACAGTTCCCCAGATTTTTATATTTTAAATCACTGTATAAAAACCTGAGCTTTACCAATAGCAATAGCAATAAGCACTTAGACTTATATAGCACTTAGACTACACAGTGCTTTACAGCTTTTTCTTAGTGGTTTACAGAGTCAGCATATTGCCCCCAACAATCTGGCTCCTCATTTTACCCACTTTGGAAGGATGAAAGGCTGTGTTAACCTTGAGCCTGGTGAGATTCGAACTGCCAAATTGCAGGTAGCTGGCTGTCAGCAGAACAAGCCTGCAGTACTGTACTCTAACCACTGTATCACCAATCAATGCAGATTAAACTCTTATATAGAAAATGAGATGTCAGATGTTCAAGCTGACTTTACAAATGGCTGAAAAACAAGAGACATTATTTATGATCCATGCTGTATATTAAGAACACACACACACAAAGTTAATAAGTACTTCATTGATTATAGAAAGGCTTCAAGTGTGTTCTCATCCATGAGACATCTATATACCATAATATATAATAATATAATGCCACAGTAGAGACAAAACATAGGCAAAAAGGATTGACTCTGAGTCAGCAAAAGACTGCAATCCAGCTATATACTCTCCTTTAATCAATTTATATGTAGAATATAAAACAAGAGAAGCTAAAGTGGAAGACAATGAGCATGGTTTTAAAATTGGAGGAAGAAACATGAATAATCTATGCTATGCTGATAACATTACCCTAATAGCTGAAAAAAGAATGGAAATAAAAATGCAAGTTCTAATAATAAAAATCAAGAAGCATGGTATAAATGGATTTAAAGTAAATATAAAGATGATCAAACTAACAATAACAGGTACAACAATCATCTTTAAAATTTTTGAAGAATATATTGAAATTGTAGAACTACCTTTCAGGATCAACAATTAACAGTAATCAGTCAAGATATGTTGAAGACTAGCAATGGTACATCAATCATAAAGACCTTGGAAACTATATCCCAATTCTCTTATATATCTATACCTACAAAGATCAGAACTATGTCAACATGGTATTCTCTGTGATATAATCTGGAAGCATAAATTGGACTTTGAAGAAGCATGCTGGGAAAAGTACTGACATTTTAAAACTTTAGTCTTGGAGGAGACTCCTGAAAATAGTGTGGACAGCCAAGAAAATAAACACACAAATCAAACAAATCAATCAAGTATCAGTCAAGGCACAAATAAGCAAGCTAAAATTATGCCATTTCAGAAACATGTGAATGTTGTGGCTCTGGGCTTGGATTCAGCTCCTGTGACTGATATGAGTTCAAGTGAGGAGGTCATGGCAGAAAAATATGAGCCGGCATGGCTCAGTGATTGGACTGGTAACCAGGATGAGGAGATGGACGTGACAAAGGACGACAGACCTGATGTATTAGAATTGTCAGGACCTTTGACCTCCTCTGGTTCCTTATCTGATCAACAGCTGGGAATGGCTGACAGGGAAGTTTTGAGAGAGTCTTCTAGTGAAGATGAGAACTTGGAAAATTTGTGGTTAAATGTAAAAAACAGAAGGCGGTTGAGAAGGCAAAATCAGCTGGAGCGAATGAGGAGAGCGAGTCAGTAAATTAGAACGTTGCCTCAATGAGTATAAAAGGACACAGCTGGGCTGGTACATTTTGCCAGGAACAAAGTGACTATTTGAGTGAGGACGTTACAGCAAGAAGCTCTGAGACTGGAGATTTATTGCCAGGACTGGTTTGCCGGACAGAGTAAAGATTTATGCTGTGGTTTCTGCCAGCCGTTGTCTTGTAAGACTTCTTTCCGTTTGATTTAATTGTGAAACGGCTGCTTTCTGTTTTGTTTGTTTGAATTTTGAAGGGGAGTCATAACATTATTGTTCCTGGCCACAAACAAACCATCTTTAAAGCAAGATGGATTCAAATCAACTGCACCATTTGGTAGAGCAGCAACAACAACAAATTAATCAGCTACTGCAAAGCAATGTGACGCTTCAGAATCAGGTAACACAATTGCTGAATTATGTTTCCAGCTTACCAAGCCCTGCTGCTGTTCCCCCTGCCCCTCCTGTGAGGAAAAGCCCAGTATCCATGCCGGAGAAATTTTCTGGGCAAATGGACAAGTTCCCGGCATTTATGGGTCAATGCCAATTGTTTATCTCTCTGAGGCTTGAAGACTTCCCAACCGACTGGTCTAAAGTAGGATTTATGATCAGTTTATTAACTGGGCAGGCTGCTAATTGGGCTACTCCCTTGTTAGTTCAAGATAGCCCGTTGTTGAACAATTTCCAGGGTTTTCTCCAACAAATGAGAGTGATGTTTGAGAACCCAATTAAGATACAAACTGTGGACAGACGGTTACGGGACATTAATCAGGGGAAACGTTCCCTGCAGGAATACGTTGCAGAATTTCATTTGCTGTGTATGGACTCTAACTGGAACGAACCGGCTCATATGACTGCATTCCAGGAAGGCTTGTCTGATGCCATCAAAGATGAGCTGGTCCATGTGGAGCGGGCTTTAACTTTGGATGCATTGATAGTTCAGTGCTTACGAATTGAAGCTCGTTTACAGCAACGTGGACGCAAATGGCTCGTTATGGAACCATCTTCATTTTCTCGTGCACAACCCACGCCACCGAGAGTTTTCCAACCCACGGTTAATGCTGAGGAGCCGATGGAGTTAGGCGCACTCCGCCCTCGCCTAACGGTGTGAGAACGTTCGAGAAGGTTCCAGGAAGGCTTGTGCCTTTATTGCGGGGGTCCGGTACATTTTGCAAATTCCTGCATTTGGAGAAGGACTCGCAGACCTGTGTCTGAAACCACACCTGGCCCGTCGGGAAACGGGGTAGGCCCGACCTCAGGGAAACCCTAGGTCAGGCACATCCTCCACCCCCAACCCAAATTGCCGAAGTAAATCCTGGTCCTCCTCGGCATTTACTTTTGGACACTTGTATCTTCTTACAGTCCCAGAAGGAAGGAATTCCTGCCATTGCGCTGGTGGATTCAGGGGCTACAACCAGCTTTATGGACTGTGCTTTTGTTAAACATTTTGGAATTCCTTTGATTCCTGTGAATCCACCCATTAAGGTGGAAACCATAGATGGGCGTGAACTCAAGTCGGGACCCATTCACTGCGCTATTCAGCCAGTGCGTATGCTTATTGGGGATCATGAGGAGGTGCTAAGTTTTTATTTCACCTCGAACCTCCATCTCCCTTTGGTGCTCGGAATGTCCTGGTTGCGTTTGCACGATCCATTGGTGGCTTGGTCGCAAAACGCCATTTCTTTTCCAAGCCTACAATGTGTGGACCACCTGAGGCATGTTTGCGCTGGTCAAGATGTCGCCGCTCCTGCTGTCTCAATTCCTTCAGAGCTGTCAGACTTCTCCGATGTTTTCAGCGAACAGGAGGCAGACCGATTACCCCCACATCGTGCTTATGATTGTCCCATGGACCTGATACCGGACACTCCATTGCCAAAGGGGAGATTATACTCCATGTCGGAGCCCGAGTTGGTTGCACTCCGAGAGTTTTTGGATAAAAACTTAGCTCGGGGATTTTTTCGACCCTCGTCGTCCCCTCTTTCGGCTCCCGTTCTTTTTGTTAAGAAGAAGTCGGGAGAACTGTGTCTCTGTTGTGATTATAGACAACTAAACTCTATCACCGTGAGGAATAGCTATCCCTTACTGCTCATTCCGGAATTGATGGAGCGCTTGCGGGAGGCTGCTATTTTCACTAAACTCGATCTGCATGGGGCCTACAACCTGGTTCGGATGCGCAAGGGGGATGAGTGGAAGATGGCGTTTGGCACTCGTTATGGTCATTTCGAGTACACCGTCATGCCATTTGGTCTAACCAACGCTCCCGCTGTATTCCAGCATTTGATGAATGACATTTTTCGGGACATGCTGGATCGGTTTGTCATGGTGTATCTGGATGATATTTTAATCTACTCTCGGTCCAGGGATCACCACCTTCATCAGGTCCGTCAAGTGCTGCAGTGTCTTCGGGAGCATAAGCTCTATGCGAAACTGGAGAAGTGTTTCTTTTTTCAGTCGTCGATAGAGTTTTTAGGGCACATCATTTCTCCCGAGGGCATTACTATGGACCCTAAAAAGGTTGAGGCATTGTGTAGTTGGGAAGCCCCTCGTCGAGTCAAGGATGTCCAACGTCTTTTGGGATTCACCAACTACTATTGGACTTTTATCCTGGACTTTGCTAAAGTAATGGACCCCATAACTCAGCTCCTCTGTAAGAAGGTCCTGTTTGTGTGGGGGCCTCCACAACAACAGGCTTTTGAAACTTTAAAGAAAGCATTTGTGGCTGAGCCGATATTGAGGCATCCTGATCCGAATCGTCCATTTGTGGTCGAGACAGATGCCTCTAATGTCGCTATCGGAGCGGTACTGTTACAAGTTTCGAAGGATGGCGCGCCTCTTTTCCCATGCACATACTATTCTAGGAAGCTCACAGCTTCAGAGCGCAACTACACCATCTGGGAAAAGGAGTTGTTGGCCATTAAGGCTGCTTTTGAGACCTGGAGACATCATTTAGAGGGGGCTCGGCACAAGGTAGAGGTTTGAACAGATCATCGAAACTTGGAACATTTGACCACAGCTAAGAAATTGAACCAACGCCAGATTCGGTGGTTGTTGTTTTTTGCCAGGTTCAATTTCTCCGTTACTTATGCTCCGAGTGGACAGAATTGGAGGGCAGACGCGTTATCTCGGAAGCCTGAGTATATCAGTCCTGAGGATCCTCTTCCTCTATGAACGGTGTTACCTCCAGAATCCTTGGCCGTACTGCAAGATCCAGTAGACTTGCGGGCTCGCATATGAGAGGCGCAATGATTGGATGCGTGGACGCAGCAGAGACGGGGGGGACGTCGGACCTGATTCTCCATGGTCCATTGAAGAGGGCTTGCTCTGACATTGGGGTTTATTATATGTACCTACCAGGTCGTTGAGAGCTCTCATCATGACACAATGTCATGATAACTCCTCTGCTGGCCATTTTGGATTTTATAAAACCTTGCATTTGGTCACCCGGACTTTTTGGTGGCCTCGGGTTCATCACGATGTGTTCTCTTACATCGCTTCTTGCATCCAGTGTAGGCAAGCGAAAGTGGCATCGGGTGCGCCCCCTGGACTCCTCCAACCATTGCCGACTCCGGGCAGACCATGGGAAGCGATCTCCATGGACTTTCTCACGCATTTACCATCCTCGTCAGGCTTCACGACGGTGCTCGTGGTAGTTGATATGCTGACTAAAATGGCTCATTTCATTCCCTGTCGGAGATTACCTTCATCCCGCACTACGGCTCAGCTATTTTTACAGCATATCTTTCGTCTGCATGGACTGCCAGATAGAGTGGTTTCTGATCGTGCGGTTCAGTTTACTGTGCAGTTTTGGAAACAGTTAATGGCAGCACTACAAGTTCAGGTGTGCTTAGCGTCAGCGCACTATCCGGAAACTGATGGCGGGACTGAGAAGGTGATTGGCATTCTTACCCAATATTTGAGGTGTTTTGTTAATCAGCAACAAAGCGATTGGGCGAAATACCTCCCATTGGCAGAATTCGCTTTTAATAACTCGCAGCACAACTCCACTCGAGTAACGCCATTTTTTGCGAATGTAGGTTATCATCCGCGCTTCTTCCCATTAACTTGGATGGATTCACCAGTTCCTGAGACACAAGATTTTCTGGAGGAACTACAAGCGGTCCACCGTTTAGTAAGGCAACAACTTGAACGAGCGAAAGAGGACTATAAAGGGTTTGCGGACCGGTCACATCGAGCACCGCCTCTGTTAGCTGTGGGTGACAAGGTGTGGTTGTCCACAAAACATCTTCGGATCGATTGCCCAATTAGGAAATTGGACCATCGTTTCATCGGTCCATTCCCGATTGAGGCGGTTATCAACCCTGTGGCATATCGGCTCACCTTACCACGCTCCATGCGTATTCACCCTGTATTCCATCGCTCTCTTTTGGTTCCTGACTCCCCGGACTGTCCTCTGCGTGCTCCAGCTGGTACAACTTCCCCATCAACACCCTGTGAGGAGGCGGAGGTTGATGACACGGTGGTCAGCATTACTGATTCGCGTTGGCTCAAGGGTCATTTCCAATATTTAGTCGGGAGGAGAGTGGATGACTCGGAAATTTGCTCATGGACAGATGCGTCTGCAGTTCATGCTCCAGACATCATTCGGGACTTTCATGAACGTTTCCCTTCGAAACCGCATCCGGATCGTCAGACCCGGGGGAAGGGCCCAGCGGTGAGGGATAGTGTTGGGGCTCTGGGCTTGGATTCAGCTCCTGTGACTGATATGAGTTCAAGTGAGGAGGTCATGGCAGAAAAATATGAGCCGGCATGGCTCAGTGATTGGACTGGTAACCAGGATGAGGAGATGGACGTGACAAAGGACGACAGACCTGATGTATTAGAATTGTCAGGACCTTTGACCTCCTCTGGTTCCTTATCTGATCAACAGCCGGGAATGGCTGACAGGGAAGTTTTGAGAGAGTCTTCTAGTGGAGATGAGAACTTGGAAAATTTGTGGTTAAATGTAAAAAACAGAAGATGGTTGAGAAGGCAAAATCAGCTGGAGCGAATGAGGAGAGCGAGTCAGTAAATTAGCACGTTGCCTCAATGAGTATAAAAGGACACAGCTGGGCTGGTACATTTTGCCAGGAACAAAGTGACTATTTGAGTGAGGACGTTACAGCAAGAAGCTCTGAGACTGGAGATTTATTGCCAGGACTGGTTTGCCGGACAGAGTAAAGATTTATGCTGTGGTTTCTGCCAGCCGTTATCTTGTAAGACTTCTTTCCATTTGATTTAATTGTGAAACGGCTGCTTTCTGTTTTGTTTGTTTGAATTTTGAAGGGGAGTCATAACATGTGAAGACCAAGAACTATGAAAAGGAATCCTAATGATTGAGAAAATAAAAGGAAAGAGAAGAAGAAACCAGCAGCAAGATAGATAGACTCTTGCAATGGCGATGAGTGCATTGAAAGACTTGAAATACCAGATTAGGGATCAATTGCCTTGGATAAAATCTATATGATTGCTAAATCAACATCAATCAATCAATCCAATCAATAAATCGGAATACTTTTACATACTAAAGTGCCAGTATATCATGGTTGAAAAATCCCAATCTATTGGCCTTTCTTGGAGGACCTTTTCTGATTGCTTGTATCAACACATCACCAAAGATTGAAATTTATATATATTTTTATATAAATATAAAATTTTTATTTTTAAATAGCCTTAGTTTCAAGGGAAATGGAGGAATGCCTCAAGTTTATGAAATGTATAGATAGCATTTAACCTGATATGACACAGTTATTTGCCCTAGGATATATATTCCAGTATATATATTCTAAAATTCTCCTTATCAGTTAGAAAACCTTTTCCATCTTAACTTTAAGCTATCAATACAAAAAGCTTTGAAGCCTTGTTTTATTAAAAACAAAGCTTTAAAAGAGAGAAGCAAGAAACATTCATTGCCAAATTAAGCAAATGTTGAAATAAAGTCCCCCTCCTCCTTCCCTTGAAATATAATATGCAATATTTAGAGCCAACTGTGAATTTTTTACACTTTGATTTTATTTGATGTACAATGTTAGGGAGGATTTAATGAGTGGAAATTATCCTTTCCCAGATAATAATGAGGGAACAGGGATACAAAAAACAAATCTCTGCAAGATTTTGAATAATGAAGACAAAGAGGATAAAAGTTCTCTGTTAAAATAAAAACAAAACTGTAGGGTTTGTGTTTATCTTTTTTTAAATAAATATCTTCATGTATAGCTCATGGGTATGTCTCTTGAATCACACAGAAAATGACATCGTATATATAAAAGTAATCCAAATCCTCTAAATGACACCAAGAAATATTACAAAAGCCCCCAAAAGAGTATAAAATAAAACAAAACAAAAATTGGATATAGGAACCTGCTGAAGAAGGTAGGTGTGTGTGTGTGTGTGTGTGTGTGTGAGAGAGAGAGAGAGAGAGAGAGAGAGAGAGAGAGAGAGACAGACAGACAGACAGACCGACCGACCGACCGACCTTGGAAGAATATCTGCAGAACAATGAAGATGCACTGAAGCTATGATAATACCAGGAGGCCAAACTAGCCTACAAGAAAAATCAAATGAAGAATAGAAAAGAGACATGGCATGGAAAATATTACATAGCCAGTAAACAAAACACTAGGAGGCAACAAGACCTGGTAATGGCTAAGAGTAGGAAAGCTGAAGAAAGAGATTGAGAGCTTCTTCTTGTTGCACAAGACTTAAAAATGCACACAAAACTAGAATTGAGAAGACAGCAACAAATAGTAAATGGACCATCTAATTAGCTGCTGCACAATTACACAGACTGACTACAGACAATGGATGTCAAAGTATTAACAATAATACATTGGAGTATCTGCAAGAAATACCATTTACCTGCATGCAAGAACTTGTGGAATCAAAAAGTAGACAAATTATTAGAAAGTAAAGAAGCTAAACTTCTCTGGAATTTTAGAATTCAGACAGGCAAGCACCTGCCATATAACACTCCAGATTTAAGAATTGTTGATAAGAAAGACAAAAAAAAATCTGAATAGTGGACATGGAGAAAGTAGAACAGAAGAAAAAGAACTGGAGAAAATCACAAAAAACAAAGACTTCCAAATAGAAAGAGAATGGTTGTGACAAAAGAAAGTAAAGTAATAGTTGCCTTGATGCAACCACAAACAATTGGAACACTATTGGCATTGACAAAATAACCATCATGTCAGGCTACAGAACTTTTTCCCATTCAATTAACAAGAATGAACTTCTGAAAACCAAACATATAAAAAGGAATCCTTTATTGATATGAGACAATTCATGTAGGAGTTCAAAGCAGTGTCTAAGGTCTCTCAGGCATACAAGGTTAGATAAGGGAGTTTAGAACCCCTCCTCTTATCTCTATGTGTATTTAGTGAAACAAAAGCCAGTATGTTAATTCCCCCCCACCCCTTTTGTAGAAACGATTTTTTAAACAGTTTCTCAGGACATACCTAATTTCCCCCCACCTTCTTTTCAGAACAAACTTTTCCAGAGGTTCCCAGGACACATCTCACTGTGGAATTTTTATGGTCTTCTCATCTCCTGGCTGTGCCTCTCAGAGGTGATAGGTTCTGGCCATCTGGGTTTCCTCCCTCCATTATATCATGTGTAGGTTATACAAATTCGATATAAGATTAAATATATTCAGGTTACATCAAGAAAGGATTTCTTTATCAGTCTCCCCCCCCCCCAATTTTCTTCTTCCACTGAAGAAATGACAGATATGTGGATCTGACACATCAGTTAATTGCAAAAGTAAGCTTTATTTGAAACATCTACATTCTGTAATAATATATTTAACACCATCAAACAGCTTATCTAAAGTCCTTGGAAAGAACTTGATAGGTACTAAATCCAGCCTAAACATCTGACTTATTGTACTACAAATCATAACAATAAATCACCATTACATGTAAATTTAAATTTAAAATTTCAGTTTGTGTTTCAAATTGCAATTACGTTTACATAGTATTAAAAAGTATTAATTTTGCTTAGACCTATACAGAGGTTTTTTTCCCTTTATAAAATATCAAGCTTCACCAGCCCATGAATAACACATTAAATATTTCACTATAATACATGTACCAGTTCGTAGGATGGATCTAGAAGAAGAAGTCAGTTTACACTTTTCCAATTCTTTCTGTACAGTAATTTCAGAAGATGGTACCAAATTATTTCAACATTTCGTGCATCTGTATTAAGATACTTTAGGCTTCTATTTTATTACCCAGGCTAGTAATATACTAATGACAATTTTAACAAAAGTCTATATAGCTGTCATGCAAATCTTGGAAGAGGACATTTAGCCATTGTCACAAAGGGGTGAACACAGCCAACTCTTTCTTACTTTTTCATCATGTTCCAGAGAAGCAACAGACACAGGAATAGAGGTCACAATGAATTGAATGTGGACTAACAGGTGAAAATGAACCTAGGGTTAGTTTGGATTCAGTCTGTGATAGGCTGGATAACATTCCCATGAAAAGTATAGACAATACAAGGCAATTTTGGATTTGGATGTGTTCTTGAACAGTCAGTTCACAGCAACAATAAAATATGTCATTGTCTAGCTCAGTAATGGCGAAACTTTTCGGCACCAAGTGCCCAAACTACAACCAAAAACCTACTTATTTATTGTGAAGCGCCAACACGCAGGGTGGGATCCAACCCGTGTTACAACTGGTATGGTGAGCGCACGTTTTGCACGCAGCCATGGACGCGGCCATGCCTAACATGCGCTGGGTGCACATGCACAGCATTTGCAAGAAATCATCAGCTGTGCTGCCCGGACAGCTGACAACGCTATACGCAGGTGCGCAGCATTTGAAAATCCTCTTCTTTCCTGCTTTTTCAACCTCAGCTGTGCTGTGCAAAGCAACTAAGGTTGAAAAAGCAGGAAATAAAAAAGAGCCAAGAGCCCAGGCGAGCAGTTGGGCCAAAACAGAAGTCTAGAAGATCAGCAGAGAGAGAACTGGTTCTCTCTCTGCTGATCTTCCCAGCTACCACCTCGGCAGAACCTCACCCCTGACAACAAGGCAATTTAACCTGGATAATGTTTTAGTTTAGAAAAAACTCATGCATGATCAATTTCTTTTCTCTGAAAAAAAAACCCCCACAATAACAGCGCTTTCAATGAGACAAATAACTTTTTATTAAAGTTAAAAGTTTGCATTTGGCATGCTTTTGATTAATGTGACTTTTGCTCTTGTATACATGCTGATAATTTTTCTATCCTTGGTTCATATTTTGTAAGTTTGAGAGCAACACATGCTGCACTCATTTTTGAGTATTCAAGACTGTCTTGGAGTCTACAAAAACACAAAATTCTGGAATTAAAGGTCCATTTTTAGCTAAAATTTAATTCACACCTATTAGTCTTACTTTAAACAAATAGCTTTGAGTAGTGTGAACAATTGACAGTGTGAGCCTCCAAAGGTCTGAAAAATATATCACTGATTTTTCTTTGGCATTTAAACTAGATATCTAATGTAAAAAAGTGCATCAAGTGGGGACTGGAAAGCCAATTCATAGTGTATTGGTTTTTTTGTTGTTATTTGAATAAAATGAAAAGAAAGCAATCCAGTATTTGTACCTGGTGTGGGGAAATAGAAGAAATCTACTTAAGTGTAGAGAATGCCCATTCCATCTCTTTTCCCACACTAGGCACAAATACTGGATTACTTTCTTTTCATTTTATTCAAATAACAACAAAAAGGTCTCTTGCTTAGATAACTCCCCTTTCCCATAATAAGCAACATCTCATCTCTCTCTCTCCCTCCCTTTCTATCGCTGTCTGTCTCTCTTTCTCCTCTCCTTCTCCCTTTCTTCCTCTCTTTCTCTCTCTTTCTCCCAGTTCTCTGGCTACACAACTATTGCGTGGAGATGAACCAAGGGGTGAGGAGGGCGAAGCCTTCTGTAGCCCTCCCCACATGGTTCCTGAACTGACACCTGTGACAGAGGGAGACTGAGAGTAGGAAGCTGAGCTTTGGATTGCAGCAGGTGTTAAATTACCGGGCGGTGGCGCTTCCTTAGCCATGATTGCCAGGCGAGAGAAAAGACGTTGGCCTCCACCCCTACAAAGGGGAACAGCAGCGGCTGGCTGGGAAGGGGGACTCTTCTCCCGTCTCCCCAACTTTTCCTCCTCACTTTTCCCCTTGGCTGCAGTGCTAGCCAATCGCTGTGAGAATGTGGCTCCTCCTGTACGTGGAGAAGAGGTGCTGAGAGACAAGGTGGGAGGGTAGAAGAGGCTTTTGGAAGGTAAAGGGGATTAAGTCACAACCTTTCTCCACACTCAAGGGGAGCCTCTTCAGGTGACCATGGCTTTCTCTCCTGCTTAGAAAGAAGTCTGGCTGATCAGGATTTTTTTTTTTTTGTCTCAGAGCTAACTTAAATGAGAGCTTTAAACTAGACATGGGGGTGACCGGTGGGGCGGGAGCGGGGCCAAAGAGGGTAGGGGTGATTTTTTTCCTGCAGTCTCCCTAGCAAACACATGTCATGGCTGCTGCCTCCTGCCTCCACACATCGAGAGGCTGAGCAGCAGAGGGAAGAGTGTGGAACTCCTGAGTTGCAGGAAGTGGCTACCAGTGATGCCCTCAGATGCTGAAGATGCTGTGAGTGGGAGACTCAACCTCCCCAGGAGCTGCAAAGGGGAGGGCACAATCTCCCATGCTCCCCCCACCCCAGGAGCCACAATGTGCTCGCTGCCCCACTGCCCCTCGCCAAGCTACCTCCTTCCCGCTGGGCATGCAAGTACTTCTGGTGAGGAAAAGAAGTGCAGTGGGATGAGGCTTAGCAGATGCCAGAGGGGAAGTGAATGCTTTGAGGCTCCTGGAGTGGGTGGGGGAAGTGCGGGAGATCACGCCCTCCCTTTGCATGCCAGGGAACACCTGGGAAGGGCTCCGATGCCACAATCTCCCACATGGTACCCTCCCTCCCCATTTATTACCCCTGTTACCAACACAGGTATGCTACGGACCACCGGCCTTTCCTGGTGCAGTGGCAGTGGCATGAGTGGGTGTGGGGCACAGGGATACCCACTCCTCCTCTGCAAGAATCGCACTCCAAGCAGCGTCCAGCCAGCCATGCCTGCCCTCCCCCCCAGCTCACATGGATCCTGGGCCTTTCCTGCGGCATTGTTAAAAGCCACCGGGGACACAAGGTGGGCACAGGGGATCAACCAGTGGCAGCGCTCCTGACTTGCAAGGAGGCAGATGCAGGCACCAACAGCAAGTGGGCCAGCTGGGCCTGGGCCGTGGCAAGCAAGCGAGGGGAGTAGGTGTCACAAAGTCAGCAACTTAGCAAAAATTATGCAGTCAAGCGAGGAGTATGGGCAAGCAGGCAGGCAGGAAGGCAGGCAAGCAAACAAGTAAGCAAGTGGCAATGAGAACAAGCAAGGAGCAGGAACCAGAGAGCAGCCAAAGAACTGTTAGGTGGAGCGCATGACTCTGGAGGTGGGAGAGGCAGATAGGGCAGGGCCGGCTAGTGAGGCAAAAAATTAAGGTTTTTGCATATAGGATGGGGAGATCAGTGTGATCAACAGACCCAAAAATCAACTGGGAGGCATGCATATGCAGTGGAGCTGACTTGGGCCAATTGCTTGCGTGCCTGCAGAAAGGGCTCTGCGTGCCACCTGTGGTATGCGTGCCATAAGTTCACCATCACAGGTCTAGCCAAACAGATGTACAAACTGCAAATTGTATGCCTGCAAATTGCAAATCCAGCTAGGGGACCAAATTTAGTTACAGCAACTCTTGATTTTACATGCATAGCTTAATTCAGATGCCTTGCAAGTATAGGTGGAAATTAGAAATGGCTCAAAATCAAAATTCAGATTTGTTATGTCCCTGGACCATGAAGAAGTTCCCACCCAGGTCCGTTCACGCTGCAGGGGCGGCTGCCCCTTCTCATTGGCTGGGTTTCCCCAGCAGCCTGCTATAAAAGCAGGCTGCTGGGTCCAGCCCTTTCGCTGTTCGCTGCGAGCCAGTTCCAGGCTGAGCAAGCACGTTCAGTCCTTGTAAATAAACCTTGTTGCACTAAGCCCTGGTTCAGCCTCTTATTTCCCATACTTAATACTGGCGACGAAGGTGGGATGGCTACCAGAGGCAAGCTGCAACGCTGAATCACTAAAACGCTGATCCGCAGCCCAGAGAGAGAGCGA